>JAVGVS010000855.1:0-21020 GCA_032718565.1 Distichodus sexfasciatus
GTTTAGAGTGTGCAAAGCAGTTATGACATCTCACGTTTTTGGTGTATATAAAACCCACACAACATCTCAAGATACTGTAGCGTTAACTTGTGCATTGTGTTTTCTCTATGTGCTCTACATCTGGCCTGGCAGGACTCTCCTAATTCACTGATCTAAAGGTATGAGATTACAAACTCGACTGCAGCACATATACATTTATATTTTATAAACGATTATCTATATCTCTCAAGCTTTGGGAATGGTTCAGTATAAATATCGTCTTTAAGGCCATAGGTTACTGGTGTGACGTACAGTACTATATATACAAACACAAACAGGAAATTTTAATCTCTGTATCAATTGTTCATTCGTTCCTCAAATTAAAAACAGAAACCAAACCTCATGTTTCTGATACTTGTTTCCAAAACTAAAATAATAAAAATGAATGTCATTTTTAAAAATGTGTTAAATGTGAAACTTTCACTCATCATTCCATTTTTATTTTATCGAAGTGTGGTGACCTGGAAGCTAGTGTTATAGATATTAACAATGCTTGAAAATCACGAATAAAGATGATTAACCCTCTTACTGCTGAGGAACAAAACGGAGCTGTCCGTTCTCATAAGCGGCACTGCTCTCTAATGCAAACTGCTGAAAAATGTGCACATACAGTTTATTTTACGTTCGTTTGGTTTATATAATTCAAGTGAGAAGTCAAATACACAGGAAGAATGTAAAAATAATCATATGAATAAGAATCCTGACTTGTATATATGTGTCTTGTAAAGCAGAAATGTAAAATATATTCAAAATGAAAGTTTTTGATAAATGTGAGAGTTCCAGTGGGTCAGTGAACATACTGGAGGGAGGTGTATATACAGAGGAAATGACATGAAAAAGCTGCTATTTTCATGAATATTTTACAGCCACACAGGGTTAAATAGAACACTGTTTTAATGCAGAACCATGATGAAGGAACCTGAACGCTGCAACAGCCAATTCTACACGGTCCTACGGACTATTAAGAGACGCAAAGATTACAAAAGTGGAAAAGAATCAGAGAAAATTCAGTTTAAAGGACATATAACAGATAGAATCAGGTGACATCTGTTTCAGTTATTTAGTTAACTTTTAAACAGGAGTGATTAACAGAATTTCTGGACCAATTTCTCAGTCGACGATTAAGTCTAGTCCTAGTCTAACTTTGAGTTTTAATGTTAAATCTCCATTCGTTTTACAATTTAATCCATGGGCAAGAAACTGTCCTTTATGTATGTGTTTGTTTAAGTAGTAGCTGTAAGACTATTAGTATTAGTATAACTTTGGGAGTTAAACCTCTGGTCCAGTGCTCAGCATAAGCTGACTATCAACCGCCATAAAACCACAAAAAACAAGAAGAGTTCTCTCACCGCAAAGAAACAAAACGACGCTCTCCACTTTCACAGGCAATAATATAGATCGATGTATATCATGTATTTTTGCTCGACCTCGTCTCCTGTAGCAGTCACTCCCACATCACGCCACAAAAACCCAAATGACATATGAACGTTTTTCTGTTTTGGAACAAATAATGAAAAATTCTTGAAAATTGGTTCAACAAACCAGAAAGAAGCAGTTATTGGCCGGTAAAAAAGCACAAAAATCAGCAAAAAATACAAAGTGAGGAGGAAAGAATAACAGATTTGTGCTATACTAAGTGAACAATACCCTGACAACAAGGCTGTCTCAGTAGTAGTGGAAGAAACTCACTCACACCTCATACAATCGAGAGCCTATGTGCTTTATCTGGCACAAAGACAAACAACATTCATGTAAAGCAGTGCGATGTGTGGATATATAAAGGTCTGTAGCAGCAGGGAGGTGATGTAGTAGTTTCATGTAGCAGTAGTGTGAATCAACCGAAAATAAACGTGCAAATTAAACAAACTGCACTGATATAACGTCCAAACTGAGTCGAGATGTCTGAAAACATGCTTCCCTACGATCTCCCATTAGTAAAAGGTCGTCCAAAGATGGAACGATCTTTACGTGTTTTATAGTGTACAGTGTAGAATACAGTTTACGGAAAAGTTGACGTTATTCGTCCCGTGATTGGCACCTGATTGTCATTTTATTCTCATAATCATGCTCCAAATAATAACACATGACGAGAAGTGTTTACGGTGAAAACGTGTGTTGATAAAGAATTCTGACGCTTTCAAATGCATCCATCTCTCTGTGTTACTGTCCTAAACGTATTTTGGGGACAAACTTCAGTCTCTACATCTGCAGACTGAACTAGCTTTTGGGGAACAAAAAAATGTGTTTTTCTCTTTTGTAACACAAATGTGAGAAAATGAAACAAATTCATTATTAAGGGGGTCTTTTGAGTTGGGGACAAACAGAGATTTATTCAGCTACACTCTCCATTATGTACATGGAATGTTCCCAAGCGTAGAGTGAAGTAAAAGTGTGTGTTTTTGTGTGTGTTTGTCCGTCTAATAATCTGTATTGTGTGTTAAAATTAAAGCAGATAAGAGTGACACCAGAGGAGGACACAGAAGGCCTTAGCGATATGGTCAGTAAGCTGTGACATGACTACGCATAAATCTGTGTATGCACCACTCACCGACAACTGCATGAGAATAATCCTGCCTCTCTCTCTCTCTCTCTCATGCGTAATCTGGGTCAATCTGACAGAGGACAGGACAGAGCTCTCTATAAATCTGAATGGATTATGGAAGCCTGGGAGGGACGCTGCTCCAAACCCTGCTCACAAACGCAGCGAGGGCCGTGACTTTGCGCCCGTCTTGTTTTAAAGGTTCGTGTAAATATTTACACGTCCTTCGAGGGAACAACGTGGCGTCCTACAAGGTTGTGGTTTCTGTGTATGAGGGACACTGGAGATTAAAAAAATTATAATTGGAACTAAGAGAGTGGGTAAAATTCTGAGAAAAAACGTCCAGGATTAAGGACATAAATTTACAAGAAATAAACTTGAATATTCTCTGACAAAAAGTTGTAAAATTGCATGGAACAAAGTCAAAATCTCTATATGTACATACGGTAAATAAACTGACATGGCGGTGATTATTATGGGGTGGTTATTTCATGACTACTGGGGTGCCAAGTTGTAGGAATGCTACGATGCCACCATCCGCCGGAAAAGATCATAAAGAGGCTGGTACACAATGCCACGCGGAGGGAAAACCTCGTCCTCCATAAAAGACTGGAATTTATTAATTTAGGAGCACACCAAGAAAGACGTGAGGAGGGAAAACGTGAATATAGTGCCACAGTTTTGATCAAAATATATTTTAAAACAAACCAGGCAGGCGGTTCCTGGCAAACATGCATGATTGTGATGCACATGAAAAAGGTAGAAAGAGACCTGCGGTGTGTTGGCGCCTGCCCAGGGTTGGTCCCCGCCTTGCGCCCGTCGGTTCCCAGGACAGGCTCCGGTCCCCCCGCGACCCCAGTTGGTATTAAGCGGTTCGGAAAGTGAATGATAGAAAGAATGAGTTAAAAGTGATGATGAGGGTAAAAAAGAGAAATAAAGTCAATTGCAGGAAAAATGTGGAAGAAGTGGCAAAAACTGTGAGGAAAATGGGAAAAAGGTGAAATAAAGTCAGCGGTTTATCATATTTCCACTAAAGCTGACAATGTGGCAGCAGTTTTAACAATTCTCCATTGGGAAAAAAATGAAAAATAACGTTAAAAATGAGTGCTAACCTGGTTCAACTGGATGAAAAGATCAGGATGAGACTTAGACTTTAAAGTGAAAATTTCTTGCTTAAAGTCTAAGGGAAAAATCTGAGCTTTAGTGTCTTCATTTGAGAGGAAAGAAGGGTAAAAAGAGGGACGTGATTGGGCTGTTCAACAGTAATGCGCCTCTTTTTCTGTATGAGCTGAACATTTTAAGCCACTAATGGTGTCACTACGACAAAAACTGTTCCACAGCAATCTCTAGATTTTTAATACGGGAGTGTTACTGCCGTGTGTTCAGATTTATAGTTTGTGCTTTATGAAGGACAACATGTTTAGTCTGTTTTCCGTGCTTTTGGTGCAGTTACAGGATCCTGAAATATTCGGTCAAAAATATTTTTCTTGACTAAAGGGTGAGAGAGGTCGTTCCTCAATAACCCCCATCTGAGACGCTCGGGTGGGAGGACGGTTCCCAGGTCTGCTCTCGATGGGGGCCGAGTTAATCCTATTTAAAAGAGCACTCATGTTCCTCATTACAGGCCACATGACCAGCGTGAACGAGACCTTAAACTCAGAGAGAGAGACCGCAAGTGGGAGACTGATGGTGTGTGTGTGTGTGTGGACAGACCACTTAAAAATATCTATGCATTGGAAAGGTTAATCTCTGGTGGAATGCACTCTCTCTCACACACACACATTTAAACTTGACACTAAGTGTGGTCTGTTGTGCACTGATTTTAGGTTAAACCTAATTTCAACAGTACACATCGTTAAAGGATGAAATGTTAAAATTAAATACATGAATATGTAATAATGAGTATAATATGAGGTCTGAGAGGCATCAAGGAGGTCTCAGCAAGCGTGTGTGTGTATATGTTGTATATGTGTGTGTGTTAAACCCATGGGATGGAGGTTGCTTCGAGATGGGGTTCACCAGACCCACGAACAGAACTGCGTTCTATTAAAGCAAACACGGTGAACGCACTAACGTCTGAGTTTCTCGTGTGTATCCACGTTTCACGTCTACAGTGATTGTACTTGCTTGTGACGGATCATCAATTCACACCAAAATCGTCAACCTTTCATGTTCTGTCGCAGACAACATCGTCTCAACTCTGGTATACACACACTTCACACACTTCTTAAAACATAATATACGCCTCACAGCACACTCCCAAAAACTTCCCCACAGTGACGTCACACTGTTCCAGCTCTGCAGATTTGAAACGCCTCTGAACCTGAAGCCCCAAAACACAGTGGTGGAACGGTCCGGCTTCAGAAAGTAAAGGGGTTTTTAGCCTCCTCTCGTATATTAAAGGGCAAAAAAACACAGTTTGCGCACAGCTGGACACATATGAACTATCACGACAGGCTAAAAGCCCTCATTAGCGTTCTGGAACGGTTTTCCAAGTTCCTCTACTTCTTCAGGAGATGAAACATTCTACCAACATCCAGTCAAGACATAAATGGACAAAGAGCACGTCCATTTAAACGGACAGCTTGACCAAACGTGACGACTGCCTCCTGTGAGGGAACATTGGTGACAATCACGTAGCGTAGTGCTAGTCGTTCTCTATTTGTGTGTGTTCACTGTTAACAGCAGTAGTATTTGAACATTTCCTATAAAGGTGCCACTGTTCAGACCCACAGCATAAACTCAACACGTAAAGGAAGGAGGGATCAATTCTGGGCCTGAGATGACCAGCTTGACCCAGTAACAGTTAGCAGCTAAACTCTTTAGACGTTATAACAACACGGGACGAGCATACAATCAAAATAAAATGGGTTTTTCATAACGGAAGAGAGTGGAAGTGATGGATACCATTCACACACACACTCACACACACTCAAACTCAGCCACATTCTTCACAAGAAGAAAAACAAGCGCCAGAAAGTAACGAGTAAATGGGCGACACACACACACACACACAATTAACTGGCAAATAAATGGTTTCCGGTGTATTTCCCCTTCCACACACACACACATGCAAAAGAAAGGCCTCACAGAGAGAGAGAGGGAGAGACAGATCATCTGGACACGGGCGGGTCCGTACTGGTGGGTGTGTGTGTGTTGTGGGCGTGTGTGTGTCCCTCGGGCTGGACGTTCTGGACGGTCTCCACCAGGCTGCCGCTGGGCAACACCACGTAACGCGCAGAAACGTCGTGGTTCTGCAGCTCGCGCAGGCCCTCTTTACTGTGCCACATGCCGTAGCCGAAATACACCAGCAGTCCTGAGAGAGAGGGAGAGAGAGAGAGAGAGTTAGGGAGAGGTAAAGAGAAGGGAGAAGGAAAGAGAGGGAGAGAAGTAAAAAGAAAGGGAGGGATGGATACAAAAGAAGAGAGAGATGAGAGAGTGGATATGGAGGGGAGAGAGTGATGGAGTAACGGGGAGAAAGAGGGACAGGAAAAGAGTGGGAGAAAGGCAGAAAGGGGGAGCGACAGAAAAGAAGGAATGGAGAGAAAGAAAGAGGGAGAGAAAGAAAGGGAGAGGCACAGGACGAGTGTTTAATTGTCACCTGCAGCCACCCAGATGGTGAACCTGATCCAGGTGAGGGGACTGAGCTTCATCATCAGAAACACGTTCAGCAGGATGCTGGCTCCAGGTACAAACGGAACCAGGGGAACCTGGACAACGCACACACACACACACACACATGCACACACACACACACACACACACAAACATGAACACACACACAAACATGAACACACACACCCACTTAGCTCAGAGAAGTGCTCCTGCGCCTGCTCCTAAACTATTAAACTAAACTATTTGATTAGTCATCATACCAATACTACTGACCGATACGAGATAAATGCCACTAAGTTATGATCAATGTTAATAATAATAAAAATCAAATAAAAAATTAGGAATTCTTTACTCTGTTCTGGTTGATTTATCAAAAAATAGTATTCGTTTAACGATGCTTATTTGACATATTTCTTTGTCTTTTATTTATCAATGCTTTCATTTTATTTCAATACATTTTCAGAGCATTCAGAACAACCTAATTTAACTGCAGTACGTGCACTGCAAAAAAAAAGTGTCACAAAATAAGAAAAAGAAAAGAATAATAAGAAAAAGGTTCCAGAATCAAGCAAAATGATCTGCCAATATAGTGAGAAAATTCATCTTGTTGAGATCTCCTAAAACAAGAAAAACAATCTTTCAATTTTTCCATGTTTTTAGCTTTAATATTCTTAAAATAAGCAAAGTTGTCATGAATTTCTTAACTCGTAGTGGAGAGCATGAGAACCTGTCCCTTCTCTTAATTACATTTCTTATTTCATTTTAAGAAGTTCTTATAATCAGTACATTTTTCTTAATAAGATAATTGTAGCCAACATTTCTTAAAATTAAATTATTTATCTTATACATACAAGTCTAGTCAAGTCACTTACTCTTAAAATAAAAAAACAAGATCGATTTTTGCTTTTTAAGATTTTCTGACTTGTTAAGATTCATTTTTTGCAGTGTGAAAATGTTGGCAGAAAAATGTATTTATATTGTCAGCAGTTATTTCAAATTATCCAGTTTTTAAAAATGGAATCTAGAGAAAGCCAGAGCATGAGAATTTCATTGTATCAGTATTTAGTGTATTTATTGATTTATGTCTATGTGTTTATATATTTTAGGTAAGCCAGGGCTACAAGAGCACATTACTTCCATCTTTTGTGCAAGTTAAGACGAGGATTTCTTGCCCACCTGGAAGGTTTTGGTTTTGGTCTGCTGCTCGTGGAGCCAGATGAGGGTGAGGCTGATGAGGAAGGCCAGGCTGAAGACCACCAGCAGCAGGATGAAGCTCCAGAGGGGCAGCTGCAGGGGGTTGTTCCCAAACACCAGCACGGCGCACAGCGACACGGCGCTGACCATCAGCGCCAGCACCGAGAAAGCCACCACCTCGCCCGGCTCGCAGTCGCCCAAAAGACCGCCCAGGTAGGGCTCCCAGCAGGCTCGTAGGGCGCCCGCCGCCCTCCTCTCCCGCACAGCCTTCTCCCGCTCCACCAGCTGCAGTTTGTCGGAGAACGACTCGTACTCCTTCATCTCTCCACTGTCCTGCGCAAGGGTCTGGCTTTCTGATCGCGCCGGCCCGGAACCAGAACCGGGGCTGGGGTTGCCATCGCCTGGCCCTCGAGATCCGGGCGGGTTGGGCGAGGCGGCAGATGACGTGTCAGTCTTGATGCCTCCGCCCGAGGAGGAGCTCTGTTTATCGGGCTGGAAGCGCAGCACGATGACGCTGGCCGCCACGAAGGTGTAGGCCAAAAGGGTGCCGATGGACAGGAACTGGACGAGGGCCTCCAGGTCGAAGATGAGGGCGAGGAAGGCCATAAGGCTGCCAAATACTAAAATGGCGATGACGGGCACTTTGGTGACGGGGTTGACGCGAGAGAAGACGGAGAAGAAGAGGCCGTCCTCGGCCATGGCGTACACGATCCGAGGGAGGGAGAAGAGATTGCTGAGCAACACCGTGTTCATGGCTGGGGAGGGGGAGGAACATAAAGAACGTAAAATGCATATACGCTTTTACGCTAAACGCTAAAACACACAAACACACACTCACCGCAGATAGACCCCACGGCCACGATGAAGCCGGCCCAGCTGTAGCCCCGCCTGAAGAAAGCATCAGACAGCGCCGAATTCGGGTCCAGCGAGTGCCAGGGAACCATCAACGTGAGCACGGCAGACACCAGAATGTATGCCGTGGCGGCCAGAGCCAGCGAGATGGCGGTTGCAATGGGAATGGCCCTCTGAGGGTCCCGCGCCTCCTCGCTGGAAGCAGCGATCACGTCGAATCCCACGAAGGCGTAGAAGCAGGTGGCGGTTCCAGCCATGATCCCCGAAATCCCGTAGGGTGCAAAGCCTCCCTCCCGAGCACTCCAGTTGGCCGGGTCGGCCAGCACGAAGCCGAAGACCAGGATGAAGGTGATGACCAGCATGCTGACGCCCGAGAAGATGTGGTTGAGCCAGGACGAGACGCGAACGCCGAAGGAGATGAAGACGGACGCCACCAGCAGTATGCCGGCCGCCAGCAGGTCCGGGTAGTGGGCGAGGAAGGGGATGTCCCAGCGCATCACGTGGCTCTCCGTAAAGTTCTGGATGCGGTGGTTGAAGATGGAGTCCAGGTATCCGCTCCACGCCCGGGCCACTGCCGCTCCTCCGATCATGTACTCCAGAATGACGTTCCAGCCAATCAGGAAAGCCCAGATCTCACCGACAGAGACGTAGGTGAACATGTAAGCGGAGCCCGTCTTGGGGACGCGGGCACCAAACTCTGCGTAGCAGAGGGCCGCCATCAGAGAGGCCACGCCTGCGATGACGAAGGACAGCACCACGGCCGGCCCCGCCGTATCCTTAGCCACGGTTCCGGTGAGGACATAGAGGCCTGAGCCCACCATTCCACCCACGCCGAGCAGCGCCAGGTCCAGCGTGGACAGGCAGCGCTTCAGTGACGTGGCCATCACGTCCTCCTCCAGCGTCTTCAGCCTGTTCAGCTTCTGGCAGAACCTCACGGCTGGAGAACAGGCAGGAGCGCAAGCCATGATGATGATGATGATGCTGATGAAGAGGAGGAGGAGAGGGGAACAAGCAGCAGAACAGAGGAACGAGTGACTGGTGGAGTGGAAAATATGGCCAGGACTCTGCTAATCCATGCTTTCCAGAGTTGGAAAGAGTCCCATAGAGCTCTGAGAGAGAAAGAGGGATAGAGAGAGCTCTGGTCATCAAATAAAAAACACAATTTTGAAGTATTCTATGCCAAAATTATGAGTACAACTGATCAACACTCCTACATCAATTTCTAGGACATCTTTCCCAAACCCAATATCCATGAATATGGAGTTGGATTAATAACAGAAACTTCTGGAAGACTTTCTACACGATTCTGGAGACTGTCTGTCGCACTATGTGTCCATTAAGGAAAAGAGCATTTGTAAATAAGGTTGAAACAACACAATTTTTTGGACTGAGCATGAGCACACGTACTTACATTATTTAACTTGTCAATGCTGAGGTCCTATTGATCAATACGATTAGCTAACCTGGTGTAACCAGACCAATACTCAAATCAGAATTAGTCTGGATCTGTCAGTTCATATTCCATTTTCACTGCTAATTGTGTACACAGTGTAAGTGAAGAGTGCCATGAAGTAGGCCAGTGAGTGACAGTTAAAAACACACAAGTTAAATAATCCTGTGCTCAAACCTGCTTAACCACAACCTGAACTAGCGTAGAATAAATGCTGGATGTTCTATGCTCATATTTGTGGTTTACTATAAATACACAATTCAGAAATTAGGTGAAACCTTCAAACAGCTGCTGCTTTAAACTGGATGAGGAGTGCAGCGGTAACAAGGGAGGTGGACGAAGATGGAGAGATGAAAGAAGCGCTCCAGCATTAGAACTTCATACAAGTGACGTCTTACACACAAACTGTCCCAAACAAACTCTCACAAATGTTCACATCCACGTCATACCCTGTGATATTTGACAGATACTGGTTTTCAACTGTAATGGTGGCATTCAGAAATGGAAAAATAGCTTATAAGCAGCAAATCGTCACTTTGTCTTGAAAGTGGACGCAACACAAACGACACTGTGAGTCAACTTTGATCAGTGTGATTTCACCTCTGTGTGCATATGAACATTCTTTCTAACTTCTTTCTGCAAAAACAATCGCAAAACATTTAACATCTGGTCATATATTAATTCTGAATGCAAAAGTGAATATACATGGCTCCCTTTTTTGACTTGCAGGGTATTGTTCCCAGTTGTTCTCAATAATATCGGGACTGTGTTGTGCCCCTTTAAAGCTCAAAGGTGTATCTTGAATGTTAGTGTAAGTACAGTACAAACAGAGCAGGCCCTGTCCTCCTCCCCTCCCTCATAAAAAGATGCTCTTCTCCACCATCTCCTCCTCCTCCTCCCAACACACATCCTGGATCAGTACTACAGCATTACGTAATGATCTCTCTCTCCGTGTATGTAATAAAGGATAAAACGTCCACTCTTCCACCCCACGTCCCACGTGAACATGCTAAATTAATTTCGAAATAATGACGTGTCGCTCCACAGTGGGCTCCTGCTTCCTCATTAATAATTTAGAACATCCTGGTGGCGACGCAAACGGGTAATAAAAACGGGTTTGATATTAAATGTGGTGTTTCATCATTTTTCCTCCAAATGATTAATGTTTCGGGAGGATTTATCTTTGACAGCTGCTCGCGCTTCATCGCCATCGTCCCGACGCCACGCAGGCGAGGCTTTAGAGGAGAGACAGGTGAGAGTCCGCGCTGCTCCCGCTCTTTCTGTCTCTCTCTCTTCATCTTAAACCAGTAAAGAGCATTAAAGACGCTAATAAAACGCTTCATATTCACCTCTTACCGTTAAAGCGGCGGCGCTTTGATCCCGTTACAATGTATCCGATGTGAAGATGAAACGGAGCGACGCGCGGTCCCTCGCGCTCCAGCTCTTAAAGAGACAGTGCACCACCACTCACCATCTACCGGTCTTTACTCATGTTCTCATTACAGTAATAGCTCGAATCACGCTGTTTCGAAGTCGTTTTACAAAGTTAAGCTGCTAATTCTAAAATAAAAAAGGAAAAAAAAACTCAATAGAGTCTGTTATCTATTTATCCACACTAATACTTTCAAAAAATAAAATTGTAAATAACCAATAACAAGCCTAATATATCATAAAAGGAAATCTTAAATAAAATACTTGTACATATTTAGAGAGAGAGAGATAGAATACAAGATGATAGATAGAAATACAAGTCATTCAGTATGCAATACATTACAGTACAGTATTAAAGAGAAGAGAAGGGTTTGGTATGTTTATAGGGGGTCTAGGTCCCCTTTTAGAGTTTTTAGGGGATTTTTCTGTAACCAGATTAACAACGTAAGGTGACGTGTTACTGTCCACGTTTGACAAAAATACATTGTTTTGTACAAGAAAAAGAAAACCACGTATTACACATATTACAGCAAATATTGCAATTAAAAATCAACAGAGTAAATATCACATTCAGTTATATGTACAATATAATGAATATAAATATATAGTTGTAGAAACACTTTCATTTTTTGGGCAAAATGCACTACAACCACCAAAACATTTTACACTTCACCCGAAGCAGACTCACACTATGTAGAATATTGTATGTTTGGCTAAATAAAGGAAAAGTATGACACCTTTTCCATAAAATATTGCTGTATGCCCCCAGCATTAACAACTAATACAGGAAGTATCACGTACACATTTATGTGCAATAAACTGTAAAAGGAACATACGTTACAATCAAGAATACCAAAAATACAAAAAATGTCAAATAGCTAACTTCAACTAATACAACTATATTATTATTATTATATTATTTCACATATATTATCCTGGCTAAAGGCTGTAAATAAGCTGAATAAACTTTCATGCTTTTATAATTCACATAGTAATTTCAAATTTATTAGCCTTAACTGTTTTTTTCAAAAGAGTTAACTCTCACTTTATGGCACACAGTCTACAGATATGGAGAATGTGTGGAGATTTATGTCCTGATAGTGCTGTTCATGACGTTACATATGATATTTTTTTAAAACATTTCATCTCCAGTGAAATTATGTGCTGATTGGTTATACAGTAAATGGCAACCAGAGGGCGCCACAACACAGCACAATCTCACTGAAATTAAATTTTTTAACCATCATTTTTACATGCCTCAATATCATGTCCACTTAAAAAAAAAAAAAAAAACACAAAATAAATTTACCATATACATAGACTTTATGAGCTAAACCAAAAATTATTTTGCGTTGATTTCTTACAAAATGCACTCAATGACAAAATTCATGAAAACCTCTATCAGTCAATATTCACAACCAGAAAAGCTATTTTCAAAACAGATAACATTCAATTCAAAAGCGTATACATTTTAATTTCATTTTTGGGACATTTGTGTGTTATTGAATGTGAATTATTGTCAGCAATTGACTGTAATGTATTTTATACTAAAGTATATTGCACATATAGCTGAAAGTGATGTGACTATTTTTGCAAGAGGCAACATACTTTATTTTCTTTAATTTTGCAAAGCAACACTGTACTATATAGAATATGCAACACAATAAATATCTGTTTTGTAGTGTTTCATGTTGTATTCTGTAATTTTGTAAATGGATTCCTGTTAAGTCAATTAATGCCTTTATTATAGCTTTTACAAAAATCCATTACATCAACCAGTCAAATAAGCAGGTCATAATCCACTGCATTCTCTAATTTTAGACGGCCCGTGGCTGTATGTAACACATCAGGAAAAATTGAAAAAATTGCAGCTTTAAACATAAAGAAATACATAAGTACCATACACCACCACTACCACAACAACAACAACAAAACCACAAATTTTAATTTAAAAAACTGAATTCACGCTCTTAAAACTCGTTGTTTGCACGGTGTAGAATCAATATTGCAGTTTTTGTCCACGGGGTGGCGCTATTACTCCATTTAAGGAGTGCAAAAACGTTACAGCGATTAAGAAACGTTACAAAAATAATTTATTTTATACATAAAATATCTATAGGTACACAATATATTTACGTAACGTTTTAATGGCATTTTTACCTTTGAATTCTGACAACCGATACTACTTTGTTTTTAATTAACATTAACGTCATGTGGGCGTAGAATTATTGCATAGTTTTCTGTCCTACATTATCCTGTATAATTATGATATTAATATGCACGATGTAAGATGTGCTATTAATTAATTCAACCAGAAATTTAGATTCAGCACAGTATCAAAGAAATTGCTCATTTTTGCTCCTGCTCTGGTACAATAATAATAATTTCTGTAGTAACTCATCATGACCAGCAGAGGGCAGGTGTGTGTCTCTGTAAACTACACAAACTCCGCGTTCCCCTTCAACTCCTTCCTAGCAACAGATGATGACACAGGTGATTGGCCAAATGTAGTATTTTTATCACATGCTGTCGGGGAATTTTACTGACATGTTTTGACCTGAACACCCTGATTGTTTTGCAGTGTGAAGAATTTTCACTTTGTCATTTTTTGGTTTAATATTTGGTTTTGCAAATACACCCTTAATTGTGAAACATTAATATTACGAATCTTTACACCACTTAGTAGCAATGGTATAAATATAAACATTTGCATTATTATAAATACATAAAGTTTTGCTTCTTAAATGCATTTATTGTTGCTTATGTCTTTAAATAATATCTCCAAAATACAGCACTGTATTACCTCTTAAAATGCATTATAAGTTTATTTTACATTTACACCGGTGGGTTTTAATGGTGCAGGGGTTTGAGAGGCCAAAAGACTTTGTTGAACCAGAATATTCAGGGTGTGTCTCAAAATATCTTACCATTGACACCAATTTGCTTCATTTTCCTGTCATGAAAACCGAGGTCACTCTGATAAACCAGTCTGACAAATATTTACCTTTTACATTATTTTATTTATGGTCTATCCAGAGATATTTACATTTCCTAATTTATTTTCCTGGAGCAACTTGAGGATAAGGGTCTTGTTCGGGGGCCCAGGTGTAGGCTCTCACGTTAAACATGATAAATCTCACAACTAAATGAAGCATTTTATAATAAACATGTTGTTCTTGTGGAGGATTTGATGCTGATTTAAAATAAAATTGTACTGCCACATGACACATCCTGCTGCATGAATCTACAGAAACCTCGGCTACAGATGATGCTGCAGCATGAAGTGATTTTTTATTGGTTGATGTGACGCAGCAGTGCAGGGACTTTCCAAAACAGAGAACACAACGGGGAAGTGTTAGTTCTGTAAACACTTTCACTTCAGTAGAGACGCTTTCTGAGGTTACACATGATCTTTAAATCCTGCTTCATCATCATCATCATCATCATCCCCAAGCTCTTTCAGCGTTCTGCAGTCTGCAGTTTCAACTCTGATATTCTGCTCACAAAGCAGTATTTCAGTGTCATATGTAGTATATCAGTGCTACTGAAATCCATCATGCACTAGACGCAGTGATCTCCTAGATATAGAATATCATATGATGTGCTTATAGCAGTGCTCATAATAAATAATTACCTGCTTCGTACACTTTAGAGAGCTTTGTGTGAAGCTTGTTAAATGTTTTGGAATAACTCAAGATGCCCTCGATGTACAGAAAGCACACACACTGTCAGAGTCAGAACTTTCAACTTAATGTAATTATATTGATTACTGTATTTAAAAGCTTTAATGAGTAATTCTGCGTGCAAAAACAGAAGTAACTGCATAAAAATGCATAAATAAAATTCCGCTCCCATGCGTCTGAACGCTCACTAAAGCATTAGTAGTATCATCTTCCACTTTTATTACAGACAACACTGTTATTGTATGTGATAAATAACATCATCCAGCATTCTGTTTTGATGATAGTCATTTATTGGCTATGTAAAAAGATAGTTAAGCTCTGTCTGAACTTGCATTATGGTGTGAAATGCAGTTTGCTCCCAGACAGGCCAAAGCCAAAATGAGTCAATTTTCGCTCTGAATTAGCCAAAACTTTACTAGTTCTTCAACTGATGAGAAACTAAACAATATTTTCCATTCTAGGAAGTTATATATAGAGTAATTTATAGGAAAAAAATCAATATCCAAATGAATACCAAATGAATAAAGCTGTTTCTGTCTGGCACCAACTTATTTCTCTTCTTAGCACTAAGCCATAGAATCTCTGCAAGATTCACACACACTTTTATTAATATTCGATAAGTTTTGTCTACGGTGCCAGCACTTTTGATACTAGATAAACCTTAAGAAACTGCCAGAGGTGCAAGCATTTATACATCAATCTATGACACATCTAAGTAGTGCAGAATGTCCTGAAAACAACATGATAGCATGTATGACTCACTTATACACACCTAAAAATAAAGAGATAGAAAAATGATCTATTGATATTATGTGTAATAAAATAAGAAATATTATAAGTGTAAGATCTTATAGCAGTAAGCATTTTCATTGTCTATCCAAGATGATTAAGAGATAATATTGAAGAACAATTACAGACTACACCATTACTTTCTCACCCAGTCTGCTGTAATCATCTGTTGCTGTACATTTTTAGACATGCAATATTTTTACAGTCTCTGTCCTTCATAACTGCTGTAAATATTTCATAATGCAATATTTATTCACTTCTACAGTTCATTGAATGTTAATAAAACAGTATGAACAAATTTCTCTTTGTTTTTAAAAACTAAAATAATCCATTTTGGTGTTGATGTGTTATGTCAGTTTTATTTGTAATCTTATTCATGGACTTGACATTGAGCTGATGCTCAAAACAACCCAGAACATTACTGCTCAAACAGTATGAATAAAGTTTTACTGCAGTGATTAGTTTCAATTAGTTCTGTATCTTTTACTGTATCTTTGCATATTCCAATAAAGATTTGTAAGACAATATTTTTCTGTCAATGACGCTCTAAATTTACACTTAAACACTCGTAATACCTTGTGGTATTCTCATAATGTCATGTATTAAAAAGAAATCTGCTCTTCATACTTTTATTTACGTTATTCAGAGTTTAGAGTTTAGTTGGATTAATTCTGGGGAAGTGCTGCTGTTTGTACAGGTGGAAGAGTCAGTTTTAAATCAACATAGAGCCTCAACAGAGTCTCAAGTAGAAATAACAGTTTTTTTGTTTGATTAGAAAACCAAATTATCTCTTGCATGGCTATTAATAACAAAAAGTTTTACTATTTTTACGTTATTATATGCTTTTCGCATGATATTAGTTTATTTCTATAAATGTATTTCATTTTACCTCTGTAAAGCACATTAAATAAAGTCTGTTCTGAAAGAGAAACACAAATTGTCCAAACCATATTTTAAAGATTTTAGCCAAAAGGGATTTTTGCATGTATGATTTCTTATTTGTGTTGTGTTGATTTATGCTGATTGTGTATTTTTCTGTATTTCTGCTGGTTGTAATTCATAGAAAGATGTGAGAAGAAACAGCATCTCCCTGGATACAGCTGATACTGCAGGTGTTGAAGTGAAAGTGATGATCTTATTGGTCATGAGCTGCTCAACAGATCTCTGTTACACAGAGAGAGGAATAAACATTATATTCAGTCTGAAGTGACTGATGAAGGAGTTTGAACTCTTTACTGCTTAACTTTCATTTAACTCTCACCAACATGAATCTGGGCCTGTTCATCGCTTGTGCAGTTTTTGTTTCTATAGAGGCGAAAGGTAAATACATTTAAAATATTATGTTTTTTGTTTATTTAATTATTTTAAGAGCAACATTTACATAAAACATTGTAAAATAGGAAAATCTGAAATCAGATAATAAAGTGTCTAAAGTGTTCTCTAATGAAAATTTATATAAAGTTTAAAGACTTTTATTTGAATTTAGTTTAAAGACTTTTATTTTGATGTAACGATTCATTTGTATTATCTCTATAGGCGTGATGTGTTGTATTTTTCTAGAAGTTGACCTGACAAGACAGAAAAATCCATCTGATGTAGTGAATAAATGTTGAATTTGTAAACGCATGAAATAAGTTGAGTTAGTAACTGCTCGGTTGAGGTGTTGTGTTTAGGAGCGGTATTAACAGGATCAGGAGGTGTATTAAAGTGCTGCAGGTGTGTGAAGACTGATTTAATCTCTCTGTTTCTGTTCTTCTGCAGTTGAACACACGGACACGCATTTAATGATGTGTTCTGATACTGAATATGAGAACATGTTCGGGCTGGAGGGAGAGGAACTGGCCCACGCTGACTTCATCAAGAAGGAATTTGTGATGACGCTGCCGGAGTTTGCAGATCAGTTCAAATATGAAGAGGGAGGCTATGAGCAGGCTGTCGCTGATAGAGAAGCGTGCAGAGCAAACCTGGGAACTTTAACAAAAGCTTATAACAATCCTGCAGAACCAATGGGTAAAACACAAGCACATATATTACTACTGTTCATTTTACTCAGTAAATTAATAACATCAATGAATAATACGAGGTTAAAATACCATGTTAAATAAAACAAAATAAAACACAGAATCATTTTATACTGAAATATTTAATATTTGTTTAAAAACATTATTTAAAGATAACGAATCCCATTCACATTTCTGATGTGTTAAATGTGTAAAAGTCAGTGCAACAATGTAAGACCCTTTCTTTTATAAAATGCATAATCACTGCTTTATCTGTAGACCCTCCAGAGATGTCTGTTTACTCCAGAGACGATGTGCAGTTGGACTCTCAGAACACACTCATCTGCTCCATTCGAGGATTTTACCCAGCACATGTACAAGTTTCCTGGACCAAGAACAATGAGAAGGTGAAGTCTGGAATTAGTCACAGCCAATATCGCATCACCAATGATGGAAACTTCAACCTGGTGTCCAGTCTGAGCTTCACTCCAGTGGAAGGAGACATTTACACCTGCACCGTCAACCACACGGCGCTGCAGATACCTATGACCAAAATATGGGGTGAGAGAATGTTTCTTTTGTTAGATATAACCAAATAATTTGTATAATCAAAGAATAAATCTTAATCTATGTTTTATTGAAAGAATTTACATATAAATTGACAGCATTATAGATGTAACAACTGCATTCCATTGGGGGTGTTTTAGGACTGACCATATTTTGATATGAAACATTTTACATAACACAACTTCATTACCAATGAATACATGAATGTTTGTACGATAGTGATAATCCACTTAATCTGCTTTACTTTTCCTTTTTATACCTTGTAGATAACTTGTTTATTTCCTTACTGTATGTGTCAATGACGCTCTACATTTTCACTTAAACACTCATAGTACCTTGTGGATGCTTCATAATTCATGTATTCAAGAAAATTCTGCTCTTCAGGGTGATTATGTGTGCGTATGTGTGTGTTTGCATGTATGTGTGTGTGCGTGTGTGTGTGTGTGTACATTTGTCTCCCACAGAGGTTGATGTCGCCCAGCCCAGTATTGGTTACTCGGTGTACTGTGGAGTGGGTCTGGTTGCAGGACTGCTCGGAGTTGCTACTGGAACTTTCTTCCTCATCAAAGGAAACAACTGTAACTGACTTCAGATTGCATTGTAGTGTACTAATGCATTAAGATGTATAATATAGAGTTAAAATTTCTCCAGTGGCAAAACTTGTACATCATTTTCTTTCAGTACTTCATCATTTTGTCATACTGTTTTCCTTAAGTAAAAATACTAAAGTAGGAAAAAAAGAACAAACAACATGGATTTATAGATGTGATAAGAAACAAGCCTCCAGTCTAAAATACACGTCACATTTTTGTTTGATTCAAAGTGTTGCTTTGCTCCTTTTCCCTTTATACTGTAAAAAAACTTAACCATTTGGGAAAGGAAGCAAAAAAATTTGAATTGAGAGGCAAATGTCCATAAATACACAGCCATAATGTTGTACTGTAAATAATCTTGTTTTGTACTAGTTCATTAGTCATAAATGCAGGACATATACTATAGTAGTATGGTATGTACTATTGACTATAAATAGTATATATTGAAAGATACAACATAAAAGTCATCTTTCTTGCATCACTTGCAAATTGTGTCTTGAAAAATGATTAATATGTAACTCACTTCTGTGCACAATGTTAAGACACCACACATACAGTACACCCATACACACTTTGATCTCTTAAGAGTAGCACTTCAGGATGTCAAAAAACATGTTTTAAATTTCTTAAAATCAATAAATAAAGGAGTGATTTGTATGTTTATCATCAATGTTAGAAATATTATGCTGTATAATATTATCTGAAGAGTGTAAAACATACATGAAAATAAAACCCAATGATACACAAATATGTCTGAAATAGACTGAAACTGGTGGTAAACTAAATATTAAGCTATATGCAGCTCAGTATTAACAATAAAATAAATATGAATATACTATTAGTAAAGGAGTCACTTTTGAGTAAAGTGTAAAGTGTTTCGGTGGTTTTAGTGCATTAACTGATGTGTCAAAGTATTGAGATGTGAAAATTAGCGTAAAAAACTGTAAACAGTTTTATCAAAAGGTTTGCCCCAAACAATAAATACTTCACTCACATCTCTTCATGATCTAACCAACGGCATACTGCATAATGTGCAATCTAAAACATGTTTATCTTGTGGGAGATTCTCATAATTGTGTATGTATATGCTAAAAAATTGTTGGATGCAAATTCACAGACACATATGAGCACAAACAAATATCATTGACCCTTTTTACTATTTTACTGTTTCAATTCATTCATTATTTGCCAAAACCAATTTTTTTATTGCTGCTTCTTGTTCCTCACTCATTCAATTTCCATGTTAGACTCATCAATTCTTTGATAAAACAAGAAAAATGTAGATCTTAGTCAGTATCCTGCTTCTTTCTGAGACAAAGATTCTAGTGCAGTTACAGTATGTGTGTAGAATGCATGTGCAATAAAGATAATATTTACAGTATATTTTGTATAAATCTTGATTTCATATACAGTGTGAAAATGTCCCATTGAGTGGTCTATATAATCTTCAAATTTATTGTTGACTAAAGAGCAGTTAGGTGCTTGGCCAAGTGGCATGTGTGACTGACCAACTGACTCAGTGGTGTGGTTGTTTAAATGATTGTGTTTAGGAATGGCAAAAAAGTGACTGTCAGAATCCTGAGTCTTGCTTAAAGACATGTGTAGTGGGAGTTGCAGGTGTGATGTTTGATTGTGAATTGTGTGCAAAAGTAGATTATATGTTAAGAATTGTTCTGTCATAAGGGTACATTTTGATTTTTGAGTGGCAGTTTTTAAAGTTTGGGCTTGATTTGATTTTAGCAACTGAAAAACACTGTAAAAGATACAGAGGGAAACAATTTCATGAGTTGTGTCAAACAGGGTTTTGAGGCTTCAAGTAATCCAGAAATAAGGTTAACAATCCCAGTTGATCTTAGCAAATGGATCTAAGAAAATGTTTGGAAAGAAAGCAAACTGCAGTGAAAGTGGGTAGTGTTTGAGGACTGACTGAGTGAGTGATTATTTTCATTGTGAACACAGCACAGCACAGCACACAGTGCACCACAACCAAATGTGACCTCTGCATTTGAGGGCAGCTAACAAGCGCCCAGGGAGTAGTGCTTGGGGACGGTACCTCAGTGGTAACTTTACCGGCCCTGGATTTGAACCTGCGACCTTCTGATCAAGACCTTCTGATCACACCGTACTGTACACTTCCAACTGCCCCAAATTAGAGAAAAAGACAACTATGTTTTGGATTCTGAGAAATTTGCACCAATGTGCAAGAAGAGTGTGTGGTAAACTGTAAACCTGAGGAAAACTGTATTATTATTATTATTATTATTATTA
>JAVGVS010000855.1:50808-76540 GCA_032718565.1 Distichodus sexfasciatus
AGGTGATGTAACACAGTGGTAAACATGCCCCTGTCCCAGCTCTTTTGGAACGTGTTGCAGGCACCAAATTCAAAATGAGTGAAGATTTGCAAAACAACAATAAAGTTGATCAGTTTGAACATTAGATATCTTGTCTTTGTAGTGTATTCAATTGAATATAGGTTGAAAAGGATTTGCAAATCATTGTATTATGTTTTTATTTATGTTTTACACAACGTCCCAACTTCACTGGAATTGGGGTTGTAGAAAGCACATTCAGTTATATCTGTTTGTAATAAAAAAAAAGAGAAGCACAATGTGTCCAAACTATAGTTTAAAGATTTTAATGAAAAAGTATTATGCATAAACATTTTTTTTATTATAGATGTATGTTGATTGTGTATTTTTGTGTACTTCTGCTAGGTTTAATTTCATAGAAAGTTCTGAGATGTGAGAAGAAACAGCATCTCCCTGGATACAGCTGATACTGCAGGTGTTGAAGTGAAAGTGATGATCTTATTGGTCATGAGCTGCTCAACAGATCCCCGTTACACAGAGAGAGGAATAAAGATTATATTCAGTCTGAAGTGACTGATGAAGGAGTTTGTCCTCATTACCGCTTAACTTTCATTAACACTTACCAACATGAATTTGGGCCTGTTCATCGCTTGTGCAGTTTTTGTTTCTTTAGAGGCGAAAGGTAAGTCAATTTGAAATAAAGTGAAATAGTTTTTTTTTATTTAACTATTATAAGAGCAACATTTACATAAAACGTTGTAAAATAGTGAAATATTAAATCAGATAATAAAGTGTGTCCAGTTGCTCTAGTGAAAAATTATATTAAGTTGAAAGACTTTTATTTTAAATTAGTTTTACGACTTTTATTTTGATGTAACGATTCGTGTTTATCTGTATACGCATTAGTGGGGTTTTTGGTTTATTTTTTAAGAGGTTTTCGGTGACCTGGCAAGACACAGAAGTCAGAAGGTAGTGAATAAATGTTGAATTTGTAAACGCATGAAATAAGTCGAGTTAGTAACTGCTCGGTTCAGGTGTTGTTTTTAGGAGCGGTATTAACAGGATCAGGAGCTGTATTAAAGTGCTGCAGGTGTGTGAAGACTGATTTAACCTCTCTGTTTCTGTTCTTCTGCAGTTGAACACACGGACATCGCTATAACCCTGTGTTCTGATACTGAAGCAGAGGACATGTACGGGCTGGAGGGAGAGGAAAAGGCCCACGCTGACTTCATCAAGGAGGAATATGTGATGACGCTGCCGGAGTTTGCAGATCAGGGCTCATATGGAGAGGGAACCTATGACACTGCTGTCGCTGAGAGAGACACGTGCAAAACAAGCTTGGGAATTGCTGCAAAAGGTTTTAAATACCCCCCAGAGCCAAAGGGTAAGACACAGAGACACAGAAGCTCTTTCAGTATCACAGGAATAGACAACAGGACAAAATAAACATATCTTAATATTAAACACACATTTATAGTCCAATTATGTGTGTGTATGCGTGTGTATAAAATTCTGATCTTAGTGACAGAAATCCCTTTCATTTAAACCGTTTACAGTTGAAATATTAAAAATCTTTAATTCATCAAGACACTTTTCTTTAAAATATACATAATGAATGCCAGAGGTGGGCAAAGTATCTAACTTCATTACTTAAGTGAAAGTACAGATACCACAAGTCAAATGTTACTCCAAGTGAAAGTCAGTCAATTTTTACTTAAATTAAAGTATTGAAGAAATAAAAAAAATATATACTTTTAAAAATCTTCTTTCACTGCATTGTTGCATTATCATCACAACACTTACAGTATCTAATGTTCACTAGCTTGCAGAAGCTGTAAAATAAGGAATTACAGTTTTTTCTGATTGCTTAAACACAATTTTTGTAACTATTGGATATTTTTGCAGAACTATACACACATCTAAAAACCTCACACCAAATCAGCAAAACATTTTATATCTTTTGCAAAAGCACACAGATCTTGCTAAACTCTTCAAACTTTTTAAAAATGGTATTTTCATACCAAACAGTTAACACAGAACATCATATTACAAAGCACATTATGCACCAACTAGACACAGATGGTATAAATTAAAAACAAATCTGGCTTTTGCTTTCTCTGTGCACAACTTATTTTAGTTTGAGGTCATACTTTAGTCATACGTGTAGTTCTGTAAACACATACACACAGGGATTCAAATTTCAAGAATGGATGTTTATTACCACACATCAAAACAAACTCTTTCAACGAAGTGTTTTTTTCCAAATAGCAAAGATAAAATTCAAGAAAACAAATACAGTAATTTCTAAAATATCAGAACAACTTAGTCTACATCTTGTCTTCTTTCTGGGTCTGTTATTCTGCAGTTCTGTAGAATAAAACCATTTCAGTGTTTTCACAGTATTGTTGCGTTTCTCATTAGAGTATTGCGGTACTACAAAACTTAGAGTTGCTGTACTGACCGATTCTCATTTCAAAATGTCCTTATGATGCTTGCAGCAGTGTAGCGGCTCAGGTTAGGCTGAACCCGTTGTCCAGCTTCTCTCAGGGTCATCTTGTGGTTTATTACATGGTCCACCACCGTGGCTCTGATGTCATCAGTAATTCTGTCTGACTCTTCTTACCCTTCCTCCTTCTACTTCCCTCCCTCGACTTCACCCCTTTCTCGTCCTCCTCTTGCTTCTTCACCTCCTCGTCCTCCTCTAATTCTCACCCTTCTCACTTTCTGTCCGATGTTGTCCTCCATTTTGCTAGGAGTTTGCTGATAATTTGCAAATTGAGTGTAAAGCAGTGAATTGTGTTTACAGTTTTGCAAACTTAGTGATTGATTTTGCTACAAGTGTTAATGATTTCAGAAACTGTGCTATAAGAATCACTGTTAGTCCTTAAGCAGTCAGAAAAAACTGTAATGGAATGTTACAGAATGAAACTCAAAATGACAAAGAAAACCAGTCATCAGTTTATTTTATTAATTAAATGTTAGACTACACACTCCCACAAAACAGCATGGTAGTGTTCTGACGCAGCTCTTGCAGTGTGTTCATACTTATACTGTGTATGTTAATCAGGAGGACAGTGCAGTAGCAGTAAATGCAGCTCACAACATCAAATCAACATTCCAACCTGCTTAAAACCCAGCTCTACACCTCTAGCATGACTTTCCAACAGCAACAATGTTTTAATCAAGACAGAAAACAGCAGAACTTTATGAACTTGGTTTTATAGTTACCGTCTACAGGCGTGACGTAACTCTACTGATTACTGATCAGCCGTCACCTGCCAAAGGGGGAATAACATCCACTTTATCCACAGATTTGAAAGTAACAAGAATGTTGATAGAAATGTAGTGGAGTAAAAAGTATGGCATTTGTCTTTTAATTGTAGTGAAATGAAAGTCATACGTTACCCAAAAATACTACTCAAAGTGAAGTACAGATGCTCAAAAACTCTACTTAAGTACAGTACTCAAGTAAATGTGCCTTGTTACTGTTCACCTGTGATGAATGCTAACTTACCTGTAAATCTGCAGACTCTCCACAGGTCTCTATTTACTCTAAAGACCATGTGCAGTTGGACTCTGAGAACACACTCATCTGCTACATTGCAAGATTTTACCCACCACATGTACAAGTTTCCTGGACCAAGAACAATGAGGAGGTGAAGTTTGGAGTTAGTCTCAGCAGATATCGAACCGCCAATGATGGAACCTTCAACCTGGTGTCCAGTCTGAGCTTCACTCCAGCGGAAGGAGACATTTACACCTGCACCTTCTTTTTTTTTTCCCTGCAGACACCTATGACCAAAACATGGGGTGAGAGAATGGTTTTATCAAATGTACGCTCCTGCGATGATGCTGCTTTTCTCAGCAGAGGCAGGGATTTCTGCTTATAAGCTGTTGTTGACAGTTATTTCAAGATATTTTTATTTTAGGTTAACAGTGCCCTGCTGCTATTTTGAGCAAATTATTTGTGTATTAGTTTTTGGTTCAAAAGACCACTTGCACTTTAATTTGTATAATTTAATTTAATTATCTTTTTTATTGTGAACAACATGAACAACACGTCAGTCCATGCCCCTTCAGGATCAGTGGAGAGTGGGTTTAGATTTTTGGTGTTGGTTTTGGTGTTAGGGTTAGGTCTCGGTCTTGGTCTCGACACACTCTGGTTTCGATCAGGACTTGGTCTCGGTTTAGGTGGTCTTGACTACAGCTCCAGTGATTATTTGTAGTAATGTTGCAAATATATTTGATTAAGCTGTTTAGGTTTGTGTTTCATAGATATTTTACATTAATACATATATATTGTGTATCCCACAGAGGTTGATGTCGCCCAGCCCAGTGTTGGTCCCTCTGTGTTCTGTGGAGTGGGTCTGGTTGCAGGACTGCTCGGAGTGGCTACTGGAACTTTCTTCCTCATCAAAGGAAACAACTGTAATTGACTGCAGATGTAAAAACTTAGTTTAGAGAACTACCTACTCCTCACACTTATCTTTTGCTTCTTTCTTTGACAGGGTTTTTTAATGTGTGTAACATAGTTTTTGCAGTTGTTGATTTAAGTCTAGCTTCAAAGGTTTGAAGAATAGTAGTTGATGACAAAGCAATCATGTATGTCGCTCTGTGCAGAGACATGTATCTGCTAAATGCTGTTTATGTAAATGTACATGTAATTTAAACACTTTTGTTTTCAGTTGAATATAAAACAGTACAAATAATGGTACTATAAATTGTAAATTTTCTTTTTCCTAACTAAGCTCAACTAAAGCTGTTGTTTCTGACTTCATAAACTGAATAAAACAAAAAAGAATTTACAGTAATCGAAGCACAGACACATTGCTCCCTGTATGTATGAGTCTGTCTACAACTTTTTTATTTGTCACATATAGAAGAACACATCCAATAATCCAACCGCTCTCTCTTCATATAGAACTTGGTTCATATTTGTCATATGTAGAACACTTACAACAGATTTGAGAAGCATAAATTATCAGTATTATGTAGTAGGATTTAAACACTATGACCAAGATTCATTTTACACATATTGTAGGAGCAGAGTCTGTAGCAAGAAAACAACACTGCTAAATTGTTATAGACTATATCTATTACCTATAACATGTTTCATATGTAATTATTTTGAAAACACTAATTTAATGAGTAAAAAGCACCACACGTCTTTTAAAAAGTATTTTAAACTGTAACTTTGCTACAATTTAGCATTCTTTTAAAAATGGATGAAATGCTATGAGGTCTTAACAGAGATGGAAAGATTTCTAAAAGTGCTGGTTCAAGAATTTTGCTGAAGCTTGATGGCCATTTCCATGTTGTAGCTGTAATTAAAATATTTATATTTAAAATGTCAAAGTAAACAAAGTATACAGAGAGACGAGACAACGTGGCTCCAGCTTCTACAGAGTATGAAAAAGGCACATGTAATATACATATATAAAAAGACTAAGCACTGTGTTGGCGCCTGCCCAGGGTCTGTTCCTGCCTCATGCCTGTAGTCAGGGAGAGGCTCCAGTCCCATAAGCGGTTCATGAATGAATGCATGAAATAAAGTAAACATACAGTCTAAATTATAGGTAGAAAACAAAGTAGCTATTTCATAGTATAAGATTATTTCAAAGTATGGTATTCATAATTTGTGCAAAATTGCAACAGCAGTGAAATGGAGAAAACTACAATTACAATCCTGCAATATACTTTAAAAGTTGTATCAGCTCTGCTGTTCTAATGATAAGTGAACAGGGTTTGTCTAATGTGTTTCTTCAACACAAATGTGTTCTATCATGTTATTCTTTGTGTTTAGGAATGAAGAATCATCAGAAAAGCACTCGTAAGTGTGTTTAATAAAAACCCATGATATTTGCTCATTTTTCTATATAGTTTAAGTAATCCATATCAATTGTTCTCACTAATGGTGCAACTTACATTAAAACAGCAGATATGTTGTTCTCTTAGTCATTTCTGCATTTGTTAAAACTCAGTTATGGTAATGACTGAACTTTTGTCAAAATGTTTTAAATCTATGAAAACTGTGTTTATTTTCTCATGTATGATTTTGTAGTTCAGCCGCTCTGATCAATATTAAAATGCAGACTCTGTTCTGTCTAGCTCCTCATGACGTGTGTATGTGCTGATTTGTCATTGGTCAGAGAGCTGCAGTATTAGACTTCAGCCTGATTGTCTTTCACTCTCTCAGCATCTGGAATCGGATCAGCAGGACATGGCTGCGGTCAGCTCACCTCTCCATCTGACACTTTTACTCTCTTTGGTCTTAGGAGGAGGTATTATGGAAATAAAATAATTTATATAACATATTTTTTTTCACATTTATGTGTATATTTCACACAGCTTTTTCCCCATTACAGATGGATATTATCGTTATACTGTAGAAAAGTGCATCTTCAGCTCTGACCTCAAGGACGTGGAATTACTGCTTACAATTAACTTCAACAAAGTTCCATATGTAGAATTCAACAGCACTGTGGGGAAGTTTGTGGGCTTAACTGAATATGGAATGAAACAAGCGAACTACTGGAACAGCCTCACTGAGTATCTACAGCAGTGGAGAAATGAGCTGGATCGCTACTGTAAACCCAATATTGGTATTGACATGTCTACTATTCTGAGTAAAACAGGTGAGCAACTTTGAAATGCATTCATCTGAAATGACTTATCATATAGCATTTTAAAGACATTAAATAAATTAATTGTTTAACATGATTAAGTTTATTAAACTGTAGAGCCAAGTTCTTCAAACATTTTTGTCGCAAAATGGAGTAAAGGGAAGTGCTAAAATAAGTATATTAATATAACTGCTTATTTATTTTGCTTAACTTCTAAACTTAGTCAATTATTACTTTACAATGCAGGATTAGGCGAATTGACCAGTTGTCATTTCACGTATAATTTAATGTTTTGTATAATCGCCATATTGACATCTAACTGAGTGTGTGTACCTCTGTATATTAGACTTGATTAACAAGATGCAAATGTCTTTATATTCTTAGTTGAACCGAAGGTCATGCTAATGTTGGAACAGAAGTCCAGTGGTCACCATCCGGCCTTGCTGATGTGCAGCGCCTACGACTTCTTCCCTCCTGCCATCTCTGTGTCCTGGCTGAGAAACGGTAAAAAGGTGGACACTGGTGTGATTTCCACTGAGGAGCTGGCTAACGGTGACTGGTACTACCAGGTTCACTCTCACCTGGAGTACGACCCTAAATCTGGAGACAAGATCTCCTGTGTGGTGGAACACGCCAGCTTCAAGAAACCCATGACCTATGACTGGGGTGAGACTGACGAGCCAGATTATTACACACACACTTGCACGACATGAGCCTAATGTTCAAATATCATTTTATTGTTTTGAATCATGATTTACATAGATATTTTTGATAAATGTTTGTTCTGCATTTGTTCTGCACAGATTCTTCTCTTCCTGAGTCTGAGAGGAACAAGATTGCTATTGGAGCTTCAGGCCTGGTGCTGGGCATCGTCCTGTCGGCTGCTGGACTCATCTACTACTATAAGAAGAGAACCGCAGGTCAGTGCAAATAAAACCAAAAATCTCTAATGTGCATTCACCTGGTTAATAGCTGCATATGAAATATATAAACTTTACTTTTTGACAGGCCGGATTCTGGTACCAACATAAACGGTGGTAAGTGGAAAGAAGCTTCTTGTTACTTCTGAGTTTGAGATGAAACAGCTTCTCACAGTAACATTAAAATGTTTATTTTAATTTAAAACACAGCTCATTATAATAAAATTATCTCCATTTTCCCTTAATTCTTGCAGATCCTTGATGTTGAACACAGGCCTCACCTTCAGCTTTAATGGAGTCTGTGATACAGCTTTTACAATGTTAAAGAGAGGTTTTTACTCCATCACAACAACATGTCAAGATTTTAAATAATAATTACCTTGATCTTGTTTGATGCTTGGAAAACATTTTACACTTCTCCTGAAATGAATATGTCTTTACCAAGATAATGTAAATATGCACCAGAATTATTTTTACAGTTTATTTTTTTCTCAAACAGCTCTAGTCTTCACAGCAGTAGGACAGTAGTTTTCTCTGTGTAAAACAGGTGATGCTGTTGGATTTGATCATCTGATATAGTTAGAGACACACAGTTTATTTGATTGTTTAGTTATTCATCATATTCAGCATCTTTTCTTAATTTAGGATATCAATCTATTTATGCTTTTGGGAAAAACATAAAAAATTACACATACCTGTTGGAATGGTAAATCTAGCTTTGTCTCAAAGTCAACATGAGAAATTCTATAACAAATCAGATTTGTGTTTTATTTTAATTTGAGTTCTTGCTAACACAGTCCCACTGTATCTACATCTTATATTGCTACATCAGTTTAACATTAGTCTTTAATTGTCATTTTGTATGTATATTTTTGCAAAATAAACTGTTACTACTAACGTGAATCTTTATTGTTCACTCTTACTAATGGTTTACAGTCATGTACAATTAAAATTAATCAGATGATTTTTAAAGAAAGATCTATAATTTGCATTAAGGCGTAGTGTCAGTCCTCTCCATCAATCTCCTGTTATAGCTACAAATCCATGTTAATCAAGGCTAAATGATTGTTAGAAAACCCTTTTGCAATTTTGTTGCACAGCTGAAGACCATTGTATTGAGAACATGGGAGTAAAACGGGAGCATGGTGTTCTCCAGGTTAGTTTAGTGTCTGGAACATCAGCAGTTTGTTTGTTCATAGGCTCAAAAAAATGAAGAACACATTTATCATTTACCTTAAAATCGTTATTTCTATCTCTGCCAGTGTCTACAAGTCCTGCTCTTTTGCTGTGTTTCCCATTCAGACTAATTTCATGTGTCATTTGAACATTTCCAAGTGATTCCAATCTTCTAAGCAGTAGCGTGTAACAAACGTAAATTATCAAATGTATGTAACAAAACTTTAGACATATCAGATGCATTGGCATTGAGGGATTATCAAGGTTCAAGGTTCTTTATTGTCATTAGTCGCTTTATACATGTACAAAGTGTGATGAGACAGCGTTTCCCCATATGCAACAGAGATCAGTCTGCATTATAAATGTGGTATTATTTTGGGATTATGTGAACTCATGAAGCAAACTCACTAAGTATTTCTACATTTTTCAAACATTAATATACATACATATGTGATTGAGAATAAAACATGTAAACATTGTGGATTGTGGGAAGCTTCATTTATTCATTTATTCATTCACCATTAGTCAGAATCAGAGTCAAGGTGATTATCAACTGAAACTCAAATCGGAAATGAGGTTTTAAAACATCTTGATTTCATCACCTTTATTATTAATATTACAATATTATAACTATTACTATAGTAATCAAATATTCTTGTTCTGCTATTGGAAGTGATTTAGACGAGGTAGGGACTTCTCTAAACACATTTTGATACTGCGTAATTGTTGGGTTGTGTGTTAATAATTTTAAAATGTCAGTGAAAATTATATCATACATGAGGCCAGTTTCCTAGATGAGGATTAAGACTAATCCTAGAGTAGTTTTGCATTTGAATGGCCAGTCTCCACTGGTACTACATCTAGTATTAAGTTATAAACAATAAACAGTAAACCATAATGCTTAACTTAATCCCAAGTTCCTGGTGATTTTTAAGTCTATCATTCTTTAGGATGCAAGTGCCAATGTGATGATGACATTTTGAAGGTGATTATGTAATTGTGAGTCTCAACCCAGGTATTTCATCTTTTATTTGTCATTCAGGTCATATGATGTGATGTGATAACTGTTTAATCTGAAAACGCACCTCTGACCCAAGGAGTCTTATGGTCTAAAATTAACAAATGGAAAATGTCCAGTACAGTCTGTTGCAGTAGTGATGTTGGACAAAACTTTATAATACAAAAATATATTATTTTTTATTGTCCACCATCCAATTAAATTAAATCAATGAAAATAAATACTGTATATACAATAATTCCTGAAATATTTTGAATATTGATTCCTTCATTACCCAAACCGCTTAATCCCAACCGGGGTCGCAAGGGGGACCGGAGCCTTTTCAGGGAACTACGGGTCTGGGCAGGTGCCAACCAACCGCGGGGCACACCCACTCACACAATCACCCTCACATTCACACCCTATGGGGCCAATTTATGGTCGCCAATTAACCTATAGTGCATGCCTTTGGACTGTGGGAGGAAACTGGAGCACCTAGAGGAAACCCACGCAAACACAGGGGAGAGCATGCAAACTCCACACAGAAAGACCCTATGGCCGACCCCAGAGGTCGAACCCAGGACCTTCTTGGTGTGAGGGGGCAGCGCTAACTACTGCACCACTGTGCTGCCCTATGTATATACGTACAGCATATGATAAATGTTAAGCCCCTAAAATCTATGGAGAGTTATGGGAATAATTCATTAATTCAAGAAGTCATTCATTAATATTTATTATTAGTAAGAATAATATCAGAGTCAGGGTCGTTATGTTTTTAAATGTCTTTTTTTGAAAATAGCCACAATGTTATAATTATTATTTAGTCTTCAGTCTTTAATCTGTTGAAAAAGCAGTTTTGATCTATGCAGGCCTGGTTATGTGATATTGTAGTAGAACATTTAGGGTATAGAAGTTTTTTAAAAGAGCAGAACATTTGCTGGTGCATTATGGCAAAAAAGTAAAAAAAAAAAAAACATCACCCAGGTGAGGGTGACCCGAAACACCCAGTGACCCCGGTTACATCACTGAAGATGTGTCCTGGTTGCACCATAAGGTGTATTTTAGTACTCTCTTCAGATCCTAATACAATCTTATATTAGTCACATACTCAGCATAAATAACAAATTTGGTAGATCAATATTTTCTTCAAATATATTGAAGGTATTAGTACATGTACAGATATGTGATGTATAGATTTTGACCTCCTCTGAAAAATAAATGACTGACAGAAAGTAACTTTGGCACAGCAGGGACTTTCCAGAGCGTGCTGGTTGTTTGGTGATTTTGGTTTTACTTGGTTTTTGCTTCCTCTTTAAAACTGGAAATGAGAAGGCGTCACGTTTTATTTGGCTTGGAATTTAACCACAGCGATCAGATACATGCACACAGACACACAGAAAGTGCTTGATCCTGATATTTTAATGAAGTACTGTTTGAAGGGAAATGAAAAGATACAAAATAAAAATACTTTTCGATGTGTTCAATTACGCATTTCCTCTGATATTTTTCCCATCTCACCAGCTGATTTAGTGTTGTTGCTGCATCCCATAAGAGAGCCCCCTGGTTGTTTTGTCTAGATGTGTTTTCACCTTTTAAAGCAATGTAATCTCATTTCCAAATGTGCAGTAACTGTCTGGCACATACTTCTCTTAATGCCACATGTTTGGCATCTTTACTGTCAGCCAGTTGCCTTAACAAGATACAATGAGGAAAAACTGGTTTGAGGAAAGTCCCTGTTCTGGCAAACTACAATCAAGCCTGTAGACCTGAACATACGCACCGCAATGATACAACTCAGGAAACGAAAGCATCAGTAGTTCTTCTTTTTCATGTAAGAAGAGGAAATGTAGTGTCATTTTACTGAAGATAATGGTTTCATTTAAAAAGAACAAGACTTTAAAAGAAGTGATTTTTAAAAAACCCCATTTGTTGAACTTCAGAAATACAAATTTAGAAGACATTCCTGCTGAGTCCAGACTAATGTGTTAGTCACCTGAAAAAGGTTTACTTCATCTGCAAAACTGGAAACAAGGAGTTATCACATTTTTGAGCTTTGTTTAGGTTTGAAGTCTAACTATACTCGTCTGTCACAGCACTTCTGGAAGAAAAAACTTTCAGTTTTGGATGAGATGTTACACAGCAACATGACAACTGAAACAAATCCGCTCATATGCCCATATGTAAAATTAATAGATGTACCATTTGACATAATAACTGTGCAGTATCAGAGTTTTTGGTCACTTCTGCTTCTCTGAGCTGAAAACCTGTTGGTTCGCGTCTAGCTTCTGAATTGTGGGCCCAGCATTTACACTGATTTGGCAAAATGCGTGTGTGTGTTTGTGTGTGTGTATGTGTGTGTTTCTGCATGGTGGAATCCAGGGGATTTTCCAAACTGGTTTAACTTGACTATGGCCAATTTGCCAAACACCATAGCACAGTTATGTTGACAGGTTTTCCTGCTCTTTGCATTATTGTTGATCTCACTTACGTATATCCTTTATACTCATCAGGATAACAATCATTGTAAAGTCTTGCTACTCTAAAACCACTAGAATTAAGTGGAGAATTTTTTAATCATACCAACATGTGATCTACTCTCAATTCCACATTTAAGTGCTCACCACACAGTGCATCACAACCAAATCTGGGGTGCGTTTCCCAAAAGCAACATGTTAGCAACACTATGTTAGTTGCAAATGTACACTATGTTAGCTGCTAATGTACACTATGTGAGCAGCTAACAAAGCTAGCTATGCTGTTGGTAAATACACCCTGAGCTGTAGTGGGCAGCTAACATAGACAGTGCCCAGAGAGCAGTGCTTTGGGGCAGTACGTTGCTCATGAGTACCTCAGTAGTAACTTTACCAGTCTGGGATTCAAACCGGCGACCTTCCGATTTCAGGGGGTGAATACCTTAACCGTTATACTACCAACTGAATTTGCTGTTAATTAAACCTGTTGAATTCATCCAGTGGTTCCCCAAAGTGTGACAGTTTTGATTTTAAAGATTTATATATTTTCTCTCAGGGCGTGGGTAAATTTCTACAGCCATTTTTGCGCAGGGAAGCTAATTTGGGAACTACTAAAGTCATCAGTCAGTCAATATTTTAATATATTTTTTTTATCAGCATTAGATCAAGGATCAAATGAAAGGATGCACCTCCACTCTAACTTTTAGAGATAAAAACTGCTTACACTGATGAACCATTATATTGTGACCACTCACTAAATAGTGAGCAGTTACTACACACATCTAATTTAAAAATAATAAAAGGGATAAGAAAGAATGTAAAGTTTCTGTGATGCCTGCTTTTCTGCAGTCCTGATAGTTGCATACTAGTCTCAAATATACACAACTACAGTCTGATCAAACCCAAACAGATCTGAACTTCCCTGGAGACTGATAATGCAACACATGTTCTGTCCTCTGATTGGATGTGGAGGTGTTTTATAGACAAGAGGAACTTTTCCAGTGTGGTCAAAACATTATGCATGAATAGCACCTGTTGTAACTCTTATAAATGTATATTTAAAATATGTATGCTAATTATCAAGTTTTTACAGGTAAAACGGCCCCTTAACATGGCTGCCATTTTTACCAATCAGCAATAACATGACTTCTGCCTTATATTGAGGTTCTGGGATGGGGAAGTAAAAATCCCCCTGAAATTACCATAACCAATTTTTTCACAGCATATTTTAGTATTGCTTTAATCTGACAGAAGTGAGTGGATGGATTTGTGTTTCAGCAAATGTGGGGGTGTTGTAACACCCATATCCCCTTCGCTAGCAACACCCATGTTTCCTTTGACCACCTTTGTTCATTTCTAAGCACTACATCCCACAAGAACTGCACTTTGGAGATGCTTTGACCTTGGAGATGCTTGGTCTTCATGCCTGTGACACAACAGCTTTACTTGCTGCCTAATATACACCAATCACTGCCAGGTGCCTTTGTAATCAATGCTATTGAGAGTGGTGGTGGTCTAGTGATTAGACTGTACCTGAAATTTTTAACAATAGATAAAGCTCTGGATAAGAGCGTCTGCTAAATGCCATACATGTTAATGCATTCGCCTCACCTGTCAGTGGTCATAAAGTTATGTCTGATTGAAAGTGGGTGATTATTTGTCATTGTAAACTGCATTTAAGATGACCCACCCTTATCAAGTCAAAATCACTTTGCAACCAGGAGCATGGAACCTGATTTAATGTTACTGCACCTCTGCTTCCAAAAACCTTTTCCCAAAACCACCTGGTTATTTTCTAGCTGCGTGTTTTCACTTGGTTTCCCCCGTCTTTATTACCTTATCATTTTAGCCCTAGGGATTTTGTACAAGCCTTTTCTGCTTTGGCGGTAACTGTCTGATATTAACTTCTCTTACGATTTTGCCATGTAGCTGACACTTTTATCCAGAGCTCTTTTCATTTCCCATATTACTGGGAACCAGGACATTCTCCCTGGAGCAATCTGGGGTTAAGGGTCGTGCTCAGGGTCCCAGTGGTGGTAGTGCTGGATTGTGCCAAATCCAAACCACAGCTTCTTGCCACCTTCATTTTTTAAATGCCACTTGTGTTTGCAGAACTGGGCACAGTCAGGTTAAACTGGTTTGAGGAAAGTCCCAGTGCTGGTAAACTACACTGAAGCCTGTAGATCTCAACACACGCACCTGAAAAATGAGAATCAGGAAATGAAAGTTCTTTTGGCTTTTGATAAAACAAATTTCCATGTGAAAGATAATGACCCCATTTAAAAATAAAGCTCCAAAGCTACTTGCATACAGTATAACTGTGTTGATGTAAGATTTTGTTTAAGTTTGTATGTACTGTAAAGTGTGCCACCTACAGTGTCATACAGCAGTAAGACTTTAACCAACTGCATATACAGTATGAACTTGATCATTTCTGGCAGACAGTGTAATATTACAATCTGACAAGCTGTTTTGTTTTGGTTATACAGTAGATGTACAAGGGTACAAGCTGTTGACTGTAATGTAATTCTTGCTGCATAACTATGTTGCATGTTTTTACATAATTTTTTAATATATGTACTGTATATGTAATTACAAGGTTATTATTTAGCAACGCAATATCTATTTTTAAAGAATATTTATTCTGCATATTTTTGTTACTTAGTTAAAATTTTTTTTTAACTTAACCTATTTCATAACTTTCATTTAAATGTGCACGGTTTTAAGATTGAACAAGGATACATCTCACCACGTTCTACAGTATATCAATATATTGACAAATACAGAATCCTGCATTTTGAATTTTGACTTACATTATCACCTTAAAGTCTAATATACACATGGGGTTAAAAAAAATCTATACAATTAGACAAAATATAATTTAGTACTGATAGTAGGTATTATAGAAATCTAATCAACCTAGTGAACCTGACTTTCCCTGGAGACTGACAGTGCCACACTTTTTCTTGTCTTCTCATTGGATGTGAAAGTGTTTTACAAACAACAAGAACTTTTCCTGTTGTATGAACCATACCCTTATAAATGCACATTTTAAATGTTTAAGAATTTAAGGAGCACTATATTTGATGGCCATTACACAATAACACAATTAGATAATGTAATGAGCTCATGAGTTTAAATATAGGTTAATGGTGCATGAATTCACAATAAAATATATATATGTATAATTTTCTGCGAATTCATGCACAATTAAGCTATAAGTGTGGCATATATATACTATATACTATATATATAGTCAACACAATGTATCAAAAAGATTCTTTAGATAATGAATCAAAGTGACACTGCAACGTTCATCATGTAACATGTGTGTGCCATCTAGGGGTCACACCACAACTTCATAAATGTATTTATTCTGAATTTATTAAATACATTGGATTCATGTGTCTTAAAAGAATTAAGTAATTCATAGCTAATGTATTTATATATTACTTAATATATAGCATAGATGTATTAGCCTAAGACATTATTATTATTATTATTATTGTTATTTTACTAATGCATCAATGACACACTACTGTCAGCCCCAATAACTTGTGAATATGTAACATTTTAGGTAACTGTACATTATTTAAAAAAACACAGCAATATTTTGCACAGAAAAGTGAAATATAGTTAAATTTATTAAAGCCTCTTTACTACCAGCAAAACTTTGGCCAATGCCACGGGTGGCAGTGCTATCTAGTGTCCATGGGCGGGTATTGCAACGCGACTGTATATTTACAGTTTTTTTCAATTGTTTACACAAAATTTTGAAAACAGGGCTTCTTTCCTCTAAACACCTCAAACAATTAACCAAACACCACACCCAATTTGCAGAACACCCCAGTTTGTTTGCAAAATGAAACATTTCAGCCAAAACTATGAACAAATTAATAAAAAAGGTTATTTTGTTCTCATGTCACTAACACAGGCTTTCTGTGATCGTACACTGTTTCCATCTGTTACACACCACCGTAATGAATTCAAAACACATTTGTAAAACCCCTTTTTTCAGAAGTAGAGTGCTGGGTTTTATTCAGAAATATTGTTTGAGAGCATGGTCATGGGATAATTTAGATGACAAAGACCCTCTTCATGATTACTTTGAGGTATACAGAGAAAGTACACAAATAGCCTACTATAAACTGACCAAGCACTGCACAAGACTGATGCTGCAGACTGAAAATGTGACCCTCCACGGCAAAACCAGTCGCTTGTCGCAACGGACGTTTCCGAGAAAAACGAGCATGTATGTTGCGTGGGGTAAAATGTTGGATTTTTTGTTTTTAGTGTTTTGAAACAGTGGAAGGTCTATACTGTACTGTTGTGAATAAATTTGGCTGAAAAACTTACCCTTTCCATCCTAAAAACGTGACTTTCTTGAGGTGAGGAATTCAATTCCAGCAGAATGTTAAAAGTTTGTGTTTTGACCGCTCTACTTCAATATTTACGCTAAATCCACTGGTTGACTAGCGTGAAGATATTTCTCCGGAATCCATCTCCGTCTCCCGAGTTCAGTTAACCTAACGCAGGTAGGCTATCCGTGTGGCTGTGAATGCAGCGTAGGCTAGCGTAAATGCAAACGTAGCCGCGACCGCACCAAGCGTCTGTGAGTGCTACGGCGATAGTCAACTTCAAAGGCAGATTTCTCCATTTCTCACTTGGCGTGACAGGAGAAACCCGACTCCTTTGAATGTTGATATCTCAGTCATATGTCGTCCCATTCATTCCATATAGGTATCGTTTTGAAGCTTGATTTATGCCCTTTCATCAAAACATCATAACTCAATTTTGAAAATTTGCGACAAGCGACTGGTTTTGCCGTGGAGGGTCATAAATATTTATTTCTTACCATATACTCAGTTACAGTAACATGTCAATCAACATGGAAAATCAGAACAAAATAGTTTTCTAACTACTGTAAAGTGGAGACAAATAAAAATCACTGTATGAAGTACATACACTTACAGTAACTCTGAAGAAAAACTAAAGCAACAATACAGTAACAACAACAACAGTACTGTAACTCTAATCATTATCTCTCCGTCTGGCTGGATCAGGCCATAAGATTTCGTCCACATCACAGGCTGTCTTCATTTGCAAGGCACCGTTGGAAGAATCGCTTTGTGTGACGAATCCACTCCTGCACAGAAGCTGCTTCGATAACATCACTGGCCTGCTCCATGGCCTGAATGAGGGGCATGCGGTTGTAGGGCTGAATGTTCTATACCTTAACTCCTCTACTGGGTTAAGGAAGGGGGAGTATGGTGGGAGCTATAGGACTGCAAATTGAGGGTGTTGATGGAACCAATTTTGGACCAGAGCAGATCGGTGGCAAGATACATTGTCCCAAATGACAATGTACTGCATCTGGTCCACTTGGTTTAATGCTGTGATGATGTTGTGTAATCTGTCAAGAAATGCAAGTATTAGATCGGTGTTATAGAGTCCCAGATTCGCATGGTGGTGGAGGACCCCATTTTGGGTAATGGCAGCGCAAAAGGTGATGTTACCCCCTCGCTGCCCTGGCACACTGGTAATTGCCCCGTGTCCAATTAAATCTCTCCCTCTTCTTCTAGTTTTTGCGGGTTAAATCCAGCCTCATCTACATATATATACTGTATTCATGTTGGATTTCTTCAGCATCCATTTGTAAGACGCTCTAAAACACAGTGAAAGGCAATAGGACGCTGTTCACTTTAGGTCTATTGCACAGTAATTTTACATGGAAAAAGCTTATGTGTGCAGTGCACAATGCCACACCATAGTAAGGTGAACAATACATACCACCACATACTCATTATGCAGATGTTTGACTCTCTCTGAATTTCTGTCAAATGGTACTCGATACAGCTGCTTCATGTGTACCTGATTTTTTTTGAGGATTCGACCCAGAGAGACGCGATCGATGTTATTAGGGGGCCATGCAGTGGAACACTGTGTGGAACCCTATTGGATTTTTTTTTCTGCCTTAAAACGCGTTGTGGAGAAAAAACTGTAAGACCTACAGCTTTGAAATTTGGCAGGTAGGTCCGGTACCCCACCCACTACTCAGGCAAAAAAAATGTCCCAAAATAAGCTTTTTTGCATTTTTTTTAAAAATTGCATTTTGCCTAATAACTTTTGAACCTTAGCTCCGATTCTCAAAAATCTTATATCGTCATATTCCTTGGGTTAAGACGAATTTTTTAGACCCTCGCATCTATTTCTGCCATATTTGATTTTTCGCTAATTTGCATAAAATGAAAACCCATCTTTTTCGAACTAGTCCCTGGATTTTTGTCCAATCTGCATGCAACTGGTATCATTTGAATCCCAAGACACTCTTCTTTAATTATTATCGGAACATTTTTAATTTAGTCTTCATTTGGCTGTAATATGCAAATAAATGTGGTGGGCTTGGCATAGGAGTGCAATGCCACACACTGAGTGTCATCGAAATCTGGCCCTGGGTGGGCTACAGCTTTGAAATTTGGCAGGTAGGTCTGGTACCCCTTCCCAAAAAATTGCACCACTCTGCCAGTTGGTGGCGCTATAATAAGCTATTTTGCGTTTTGCCTAATAAGTTTTGAACCGTAGCATCCTAGATAAAAGGATGAAACGTGTCATATTTCAACATCTGTCCACTTAGATTCGTCAAAACTGATAAAGTTGCAAACTGCATGGCCCCCGTAATCACTGCTTGCAATTATATTTGAAAATATTGTGATCATTAATGACATTGACTTGGATTTCTCTCAGTCTGATTCAGTTGTTGGCCAAAACCATGTTTACAATTGCTGCCTCTTGTGCCTGAGAAAATATGAGGCCCCTTCCGCCTTGGTGTCCTCGACCCTCAATCCTATGTAGACAAAAAATACATGCAGCTTACTGTCAAAAGTCACAGGGAAGGATACTAAAAGTGATGACAAGTACAGTAGGCAGCAGCTTCATTGTACTGTGCGGTTTAGTTTACCTGTTTTCTTGACGAAATGCTCGAATTACTGTCGCTACTGTATTTCTGCTAAGATTTGGCTGAACTCTTAGTCCAGCTTCCCTCAGTGTGAGTCTGTGGTTGATAACATGGTCAATAAGTGTTGTACAGACTGCTTGAGTTAGAGTTTGTCCTCTTCTTCTTTGTTCAGGTGCTATCTCTTCTACCTAGGTCTCTTCCTCTGCCTCCTTCTTCTCCTCTTTGAGCTCCTCCTCTCATTCTCCCTCTTCTTCTTCTACCTCCTTCCATTTTTGTTGAAGACAGGTGAACTCACCTGCTGCCTTTTATAGCGCACCTGTATTTTCAATTAAGCACGTGTGTTTCCACACCTGGTCGATGTGATGATCCAGTTCGTTCATGAGTGTGACCATTGGCAAGCCAGGGCTTTCTTTTGACAAGGACATAACCTCACAGTCCTTATCTGTGTCTAAGGTGTGAAAATGCGTGTAGAGTTTTGCAAATCACTGTGTGTAATGTTTTGCACAAAGTGTGAAGCAGACATTATTTGTAATGTTGTGCAAATCTGCAGACGTGTTTTGCTCCTTGGGTGTGGAAAGTTGCTAATTGTGTGATCATTTTTATTTTAGTGTGTAAACAATCATAAAAAACTTAAAATTGGTAAGAATCACTTTTGTTCCACACAGCTGTATTGATTGGAGCAAAAACATAAAAAACCCATAGTTTTCAAATTCATATAACAAATACAAAAACACTATTAGAAAATAATATAAAACACGCTGATGAAAACGTATGTATTTTAAGATTTGCCACTGTGTGTAATCTTTAGTCTTATATTTTCATATATACATATACATATATATAGCATTGATTTGGCACCTCATTAAAACATAAGTATACTTATTTTTATGTTTAATTTATTATTTTTATGCTGTCCTCAAGCAGGCAGGCCGGCCGGGTTCAGAAAAAGGGCCGGATGTGGTCTGACCTAGATCATCAGCCGACAAATATCAAATGGACATTAATTTCTCTAATTCTTCTTGAATCATCATTTGCAAACTCATTAATTCTTTAATGCCTCATTAATTGGGCTACACAAGTAGACTAATATGTGTATAGATTTGATATTTTGCTTTGCAATAGACTGACAACATAACGTTTGATTTTCTGTTAGACGAGGCTGAAGTTCTTATTTGGCTGAGAAGCCATGGCAACCCGCCAGTAGAAGGCGCTTTTCACTCAGTTTCAGAAATTGTTACAGTTTTTTCTGATTGCTTAAATACTAAACGAAAAAGTCTCCCACATTTGGCAGAACTTTACACTCAGTTAGCAAAACATTAGCCCAGATTTGCACAACACTAAGCACATTGTCAGCTTCACACTTCTTGCAAAACTCAACACACAGTGATTTGCAAATCACTAAACACACTTGTCCATCTTAAAGCACTGGCTTTCAAATAACTACACTCATAACCAACTGGTTAAACACAACCACTGGGTGAACAAACACTTAAGTATAGACACACTAACCAGGTTTAGGCGCTATATAAAGGAACAGGTGAGTTACAGTTTTATCCAATTGCTAACACACTAAAATCTAATGTAAAGCTCAACTGCAAACACTGACACTCAGAGAGCAAAATCTCTCCTCACATTTGTAATACTCAAAACACAAATCACACCTTTGAACACAATAAACAGTTACAGTTTTTTCTGATTGCTTAAACACTAAAAGAAATTGTTTCCCACATTTGGCATAATTTTACACTCAGTTAGCAAAACATTGGCCCAGATTTGCACAACACTAAGTACATTGTCAGCTTCACACTTTTTGCAAAACTCAACACACAGTGATTTGCAAATCACTAAACACACTTGTCCATGTTAAAGCACTGGCTTTCAAATAACCACACTCATGAACCACCTGATTAAACACAACCACCGGGTGAACAAACACTTAGCTGCTTAATTATAGACACACCAATCAGGTTTAGGCACGATAAAAAGGAACAGGTGAGTTAACCTGCCATCAACAAACATGGAGGACATGAGAGTCCTCTGGTCCAAAATTGGTTTCATGATCATCCATAATTTACACGTCTTTATCTTCCACCGTACTCTCCCTTCCTAAACATGGCGGTGGAAGGTCTATGATCTACAGCCATATGTTGATGCACCTCTCATTCAAGCTATAGAGGATGCATGTAATCAGATTGATGTTGTCTCTATTCTAGGATGGATCTGACACTGTAGAAGATTTTTTCCACAGTGTCTTGCATATGACAACATAGGCTGTGATGTTGATGAAGCTCTGTGGTCAGATGCAGCTAGACAGAGAGATGTTTAGTTTTTTTACCCCCCTCTTTTTGCATGTTTGTAGTGGTTGCAGGAAATAAAGATAAACAGATTTGATCTAATGTGGTGTCTGGTGAACATATTTGGTGTAATTTTTTTGTTAGGAAATGCTAAAAGTGTTTTAGGATAAATGCAGTAGTGTCTATCTTGTTCAAAATGAGTTAGCTAATAATACTTGTGTGTGTTCAATATGACAACAAAACAGTGTTTTTATAAAACAAAGTAGAGTTTTTCCAATAGTGTTTCATTTTGCAAAAGATCTGAGATGTTCTGCTACTTGGGTGTAGTGTTGTGCTAATTGTGTGAAGTGTTTTGAAAATATGGGCCCATTTTTCAAAATTGTGCTTAAGCAGTTGAAAAAAACTGTAATGTAGGGCCTCAATACAGTCTCATAAATAGAATAAGTTTAGATGTTTGCCTTTTCACAACACTTGGAAACCAAATTCCTTGACAAGACTGCCTATGTGGAGGTTCATTTTATTGTGTTTAATTATGCTTTTTTGTGCCCTGCAGTGTGTTGGCGCCTGCCCACGGTTGTTCCCCGCCTTGCGCCCGAGAGTAGCCAGGATAGGCTCCGGTCCCCCCGTGACCCCAGTTGGGATTACAGCTGTTCAGAAAATGAATGAATGAATGAATGAATTATGCTTTTTAATTAAAAAAAAACTTTATTACCTTATTTCTTATTATTCACATGTTAATCTTCGGTGCATGTATGGTAATATGCATTTATAACTCAGTTGCTTTCTATAATATGCATTATGATGTGAACAGTTCCACATTAAAAACATGTTATATTTGTGTGCTCCCGCTGTTTTTTAAATCATTAAAAGTTGAAGGGATCTGAGAAGCAACAGCATTTCCCCAGGTACAGCTGATACTGTCGTGTTAAAGTAAAAGTGATGATCTTATTGGTCGTGAGCTGCACAACACTTACAGAAGCAGAGCAATAGAGATTATATTCAGTCTGTAGTGACTGATGAAGGAGTTTGTCCTCCATTAACTTTCATTTATCACTGGTCAACATGAATTTTTGTGTTGTCATCGCTTGTGCAGTTTTTGTTTGTATTAAGGCGAAAGGTAAGTAAATGTGAATTTTTTAAATTGTTGTCGAGATCTGTGCTGATTGCAGATATTCAACAGTGGATTTATTTAATGACACAGACAGAGGTGGACAGTAACTAAGTACATTTACTTGAGTACTGTACTTAAGTAGAGTTTTTAAGTATCTGTACTTCTCTTGAGTAGTATTTTATTTGGAAACTTATGACTTCCACTTCACTACATTTTAAAGACAAATACTGTACTTTTCACTTCACTACATTTCTATCAAGGTTCTCGTTACTCGTTACTTTCAAATCTGTGGATAAAGTGGATGTTATTCCCCCTTTTCTAAAAGCTGATTTGTTGTTTGGCAGGTGACAGTCTAACAGTAATCGGTAGAGTTACATCACGCCTGTAGATTGTCACTATAAAACCAAGTTGAGAAAGTTCTGCCGTTTTCTGTCTTGATTAAAACATTGTTGCTGTTGGTGTGTCATGAAGCTAGAAGTGTAGAGCTGGGTTTTAAGCAGGTTGGAATGTTGATTTGATGTTGTGAGCTGCATTTACAGCTACTGCACTGTCCTCCTGATTAACATACATATATATGTGAGCACACACTGCCAGAGCTGGGTCACAAGGCTACCACGCTGTTTTTTTCATTTAATAAAATAAACTAATGACTGGTTTTCTTTATCAGTTTAGGTTGTGTTTCATTCTGTAACATTCTACCAGTTCCTTATTCTACAGCTTCCACAAGCTAGTCAGAGGCATTAGGTGTTGTAAGTGTTGTGGCAATAACGCAACAATGCGGTGAAAGAAGATGTACTTTGATACTTAAGTATTTTTTAAAACAAGTACTTCAGTACTTTAACTTAAATAAAAATTTGACTGTACGACTTTCACTTGTATTGGAGTAACATTTGACTAGGGGTATCTGTACTTTCACTTAAGCAATGAAGTTAGCTACGTTTCCCACCTCTGGACACAGAGAGCAATGTTTACATAAAATATTTAATGGTGTAAAAATGTGAAATCAGATTACTATAGTGTCCCCATTTTTTTCTCAAGTTAAAACACATTTACTTTTATGCACATTTAAAACTAGCTGACATTTGAAAGTCTTTTACTTTGTTCTACTGATTCTTTTAAATAATGACTATAGACACGATATTTTGCATTCTTCCAAATATATTTTGTGGTCAGCATTTTTGGGACCGGGATTAATGGAAAATGGCACTAAAGTCCTGCAGGTGTGTAAAGACTGACTTAACCTCTCTGTTTCTGTTCTTTTGCAGTTGAGTACAAGGACACCGCTATAACCCTGTGCTCTGATACAGAAGCAGAGGACATGTACGGGCTGGAGGGAGAGGAAATGGCCCACGCTGACTTCACCAAGTGGGAGTATGTGATGACACTGCCGGAGTTTGCAGATCAGTTCACATATGAAGAGGGAACCTATGAGAAGGCTGTTCAAGCTAGAGACATATGCAGAGCAAATGTAAGAATTTACTCTAGAGGTTTTAAATACCCAGCAGAGCCAAAGGGTAAGACACAGACACACATCACTGCAGTAGCATAAAGTAAAAATATATTTAAATATATATTTAAAAATTAAACACTTCAAAATTCTTCATTCACCTATTTCATATTTGTTTGAAACCATCTTATTTGCAGAAAACTCATCCTGTTTGCATTATTTTACATTGAAATGTGTCAAAATCAATGTAACAACATTAAACCAAGAAATGTAAATATATTTTTTTCAAATACTGCATTAATTTTAAATTTGTAGACCCCCCAGAGGTCTCTGTTTACCCCAAAGACGATGTGCAGCTGGACTCCCAGAACACACTCATCTGTTACATTGCTAGATTTTACCCACCACATGTACAAGTTTCCTGGACCAGGAATAATGAGGAGGTGACGTTTGGAGTTAGTCTCAGCAGATATCGTATCACAAGTGATGGAAACTTCAACCTGGTGTCCAGTCTGAGTTTCACTCCAGTGGAAGGCAACATTTACACCTGCACCGTCAACCACACGGCCCTGCAGACACCTACGACCAAAACATGGGGTGAGAGGATCTGCATCTAATTATGTGCATATACAGTATAGCATTAATTTAAAAAATCTGTTGGGGACGTGAGCAATATAAATCACTGCTGTTGTGTGTCCCACAGAGGTTGATGTCGCCCAGCCCAGTATTGGTTACTCGGTGTACTGTGGAGTGGGTCTGGTTGCAGGACTGCTTGGAGTTGCTACTGGAACTTTTTTCCTCATCAAAGGAAACAACTGTAACTGACTGCAGATTTAACACACAAAACATTTTTGTACATTATACACTACGAAAATACTAAGATGGTCAGTATTCTTAAAGGGTTTCTTTGTATGTTTTGTGTTGTTTCTGTTTAAATTTCAAAATGTCTACTACCAGTTTATATGATTTTCAGCATGAAGTCTATTTTTCTTAAATTTGTTGTCAAGGAAGTTAAAAAAACCTGTCAGATTCCTTACATGTTCCTAAACTGGCAAAATGTTCAGTTAGTTATTTTAGTGATGAATCTCAGTTCTTTTGCCGTCTCCCATCCCACTGTCCTTGTAAATTAAGGGCAGAAAAAAGGAAATTTCATGCAAAAATAAGAAAACATTGGTGAATACCAGAATATTCATTAAAATTGTTTAAGTGGATCTTATGAAAAATGCTCTTCTTAACAACAGTTCTTGTGTGATGCCCATTGCTTTGTCGTCAATAAATCATTGATGGAAAAGTGTTATATATTGACGTACACTACCAGTCAAAAGTTTGACCTTCCCTTTCAATGTTTTTTCTTTATTATCATGACTATTTATATTGTAGATTCTCACTGAAGGCACTATGAATGAACACATATGGAGTTATGTAGTAAACAAAAAGTGTGAAATAACCCAGAACATGTTTTATATCTTAGAAAATAACCACCCTTTGCTTTGATCACTGCTTTGCACACTCTTGGCATTCTCTCGATGAGCTTCATGAGGTAGTCACCTGAAATGGTTTTCCAACAGTCTTGAAGGAGTTCCCAGAGATGCTGAGCACTTGTTGGCCTTTTTGCCTTCACTTCGCAGTCCATCTCATCCCAAACCATCTCGATTGGGTTTGGTCAGGCGACTGTGGAGGCCAGGCCATCTGGTGCAGCACTCCATCACTCTCCTTCTTGGTCATGTAGCCCTTACACAGT
>JAVGVS010000856.1:0-30699 GCA_032718565.1 Distichodus sexfasciatus
GCTCCGACCTTTCACTAACATCACTTTCGCGCCGCGTTTTTTTTGCTCTTCTTCAGAAAAGGGAAGCGGACGCGTGTCTTCATAAACAACACCGTCACCGTGTGGAATTAAAACCCAAATTGCACAATGTTTCCCAAAGTCTTCAGACCGAGACAGATTTAGCCAGACGTTCCAGAATGTGATGAGTTTCACTGTGATCACAGCAATTTTTTTTTTTTTTGAAGCAAGAAAAGTCACCAACGCTGACAAAAACTAGTGCTGTTTTAGCAAAAAAAAACCCCTGATATTTTTACCTTAAAAATCCCGGATTCTCAGAAATATCGTCATCTTAAGTTTATACAGATTTAATACTGATACATTTTCCAGCTTTTTATGCGCAAGTTGTTCATTTTATAGCTAATCAAGCAAAAGTGATTATTTTTATAAATAACAGAACATGGGATTTCGCAGAAATCAAGGTATTTGACGTCAATTTTTAGAAATATGGACAGAAATGTAGGATTCTTAAAAATTAGCACTTAATGTTTGGACCCCGAAACAGAAAAAAAATCAACATTTTTCGTATTAAAAGTGTCTGTTCGATGTAACACGACATTTTTTTCAAAAATAATGGCAATTTTTACAAATAAAACCTGGCGATCATAAGGTTAAGGCTTTAAATCCCAGACTGTCGATGTCAGAACGTCATTATTACACCGCTACCCAAAAAATCACCTGCCTGGCTGCGACTACGGGCGGGTTTGCGGTTGAGTCATGTGAGATTTCTTGTGACGGTCACACGGGGTCATGCCCAGACGTTTCAAAACTGCAACGCAAAAGTGTTAGCGCGAGCTGCTGTGTCACAGTAACAAGAAAAGCGACCGTGTGACGCAACACCACGATTCGCAATCGGTTCCCGAGAAAACATAACTAAAACCGAAAAGGGCCCTTAAAAGAAAGTGTGTAAAAGTAACGTCACTAAAAAATTCAAGAAAAACTTTACAAAACGTTGGTAAATGTGCCCAATGTTGAGTGATTTGGTCGATTATTTTATTGCCCATATTAAAAATGTAGTTATGACAATTTACAAAATGACTATCACAAACAACAATATTTTCAGTCACAAAATGTCAGTTTACATGCGATAATCGTATCGTATCGTATCGTATCAGACGATATCAAAACCCCCGGAACGTACAGGCTTAAATACTTGGTGACGAAAAGAAAAGTTTCAACAACAACAACAAAAAAAGGGAGCGCGGTCGTTTTGCCTAAAAGTTTTCACAAAGTTGCGTTGACAAATCGAATCTGCCACAAACTGATTTATTGTCCAATACGTCATAAAGGTGTAGCTACGATACCTGGTGAAACGACTATTCTCACCAGTGATATTTTTGAATTCACAATACATAACATTTAAACAATGAACAATAAAATGTCGAGTTTTTTGCAATCTAACAATTTTTGTCAAATTTTAGGAATTTTGCAAGGTGCTCGTGTAAGAGGGCCCTATGGTTTGCGTGATGCGGAAAACGCGGACGGAATCGCGGAACTCAACAAATCAAATGGAATCGGTTGTAAAACGCGGAACGTCGTATAATCGGCTGATATCGGTGCGTGGGCAAAGCAAAGCAAATGGTTTCTAATCAGCCCCCTGTTACCTGTTGAGACGGGACTCAGCTTTCCACACAGACAAACACACCGACACAGAGGGGACAACGTCAACGGTCAGCTGCGGTGAAGAGGCCGAAACACCGCAGTCCTCAAAAAAAATGACGGAGTTCGAGTGTCAGTGCTAAGTTTAGAGCAGGAGAACAACTCTTTTGGAAGTTTTGCCAGCACGCGATAGACTGCAGCCGCAAGAACACGTGACGACCACTTAGGGTCCAACACTCACATCAGAAACGATTTGTTTTGCAGGAAAAAATGAATGTTTTTTGTCGTTTACAGGTAAATGTTTTACAAAAGCAGAAAATGTTCTGCTGAACCCCAGCACTTTGTTGAAGTTGAATAACAGTCGTTTAATGTGATTTTTTTTCTATTGCCTTGTTCTTTTTCTCATCCACTCCATAATTAGAGACTTTTTAGGTGAATAAATACGATTATGACGTAAAACGCGGAATTCAGAAGAAGAAAAATGGAAAAAAAACGGAATTTAGGAAAAAATAAAAAGGAATTTAGGAAAAAACTAAACGGATTTCATAGGGCCCTAATATAAGCTGTGTTGGACAATAGAATAATCACTCGTCGATGCAAATCGGACTTCCCAACGCAGCAACGAAAGAATTTTGAAAATCGGTCAACGTTCGGCAAAGATATAGAGCGCCTTGGTTTTGTGGGATTGACCGATAAACTGTGGATTTGATATTATCGTCCGATATGAGAACGATAAATCGTTAGTGATTATTTTACTCAGTCAACACCGAGAACCTTTAACGTGCTATTAATGTATGGCTCAGATTCCGTTAAAAGACGTGAATTCATGGCGATATTCCCCAAATTTGAACCAAAGCGAAAGGAACCTTTGAGCCACAAGAACGAAAGAATTAAATCATTAATCACTGCCTCCTTCTTCTTCTTCTTCTTCCTCCGTCATTGCGCTGCTTGTGTTCTGAGTGGGATTTCCTCATAACACCTTTAAAACGCGCAGAAGCAGCACGAAAAGTCAGTTTGATTGCCGTCTGCCTTCACTCTTTTAGAGGAAGGGAGCTGACCGACCTGCTCGAGGCGTGAAAACCACGAGCGAGTTGAAACCTCTGCCACTCGCTGCCTTTACAAGACTCGCTCTGCTTCGCTCTCAGCCCGCTTAAGCTGCACGATAAATCCGAACCTGAAAATGTACTTCCGAGTGGAGGGATTTTAGCATTGGCGTTGATGCTAAGACCAGTTAAAGGTAAAAATGAATGATATCAAAACATATATTTACAAGATATTAATATAAATACAGAAATATACGGCGCTAACCGCGTACAAACTGGAATAAAACGGCATTTACGGCAAGTTCAAGTTTACAGGTGCCAGAACATCTGAAGCGTGAACGTGGATTAGTGAATGAAATGGAGGCTGCGTAACCAGTAACCGACTGTACATTGTGTGTAAAATGATGAGCAAAAAAACGTGACTATAAAGATGTGCAAAAATGAAAAACGCAGTACACACTAAAAGTTACGCTAGAGCCGGATGGAGAAACTGTCAAAAAATAAAGTGAAAAACGCAGCGTTGAGGTCCAGGCTGAATTCGGGGTGAAACCCGGCTGTGGCGTCAGTGCCTCGTCCTTGTCGCAGAGGCTCGGCTTGCGGACGTTTGTTTTGGATGCTGCAGGAGGGCGTACGTGCTGTAAACGGCACTGCTAACCCCGTTCCCGACCATCCTCGGCAGCTCGATCTCTGCGTACTGAAATAATAATTATAATATCAGTGATAATTATTAACGAGGCAGGTGTCGGACGACTGTGGCTAGACCCAGAAATCTACGTTTACATGCATTTCAGTCTTTTTGACCACTTCGCTAGACCAGTAGATGGTGTAAAAGTATAAAATGTAAGACGTTTTAATGATGCATCAAAACTTTAATAAGAAAATAAAGACGCGTTGTCATCTAATGTCAGTTATTATCAATATCTATGTTTTAGCACTTGGTGCTTGGACCCCAAAAAGTAAAACTTAAGTATGAATACTTTTATTTAAAATTCATTTTTAAATATATTCGGGGGCCAAGCGCCATTGAAATATACAGTTAATATTTTTGTGTTTTAGCACTTGTTGCTTGGACCCCGAAATGGAAAAATCAAATATTAAATACAGTATTTGATATAATATGAAATATAATAAAATGTAAGTATGAATATAAACTTACTTCTATACTTATACGGTATGTAAATTTAGAGTTTTACTTTTCGGGGTCCAAGCACCATTTGATCTAATAGACCAGCGTTTCCCAGTCCCAGTCCTCGCGGAACACCGCTCTGCACAGATTCGAGTTTCCCGACCCACAGCACAGCTGATTCTACTGATTAGCTAATTAGCAACGTTGGATTGGCGTGCGGAGGTGCAGGAAATACCGAATCTGTGCAGAGCAGTGTGCCGCGACGACTGGGATTGGGAAACGCTGTAATAGACAGTTCATATTTTTGTGTGTTAGGACTTGTTGCTTGGACCCCTAAATGTAAAAATCAAATATTAAAAATATAGTATTTGATATAATATTAAATATAATAAAATGTAAGTACGAATACAAACTTACTTCTATACTTATATAGTATGTAAATTCTGATTTTTACTTTTCGGGGTCCAAGCACCGAGTGCTAAAACTAAAAATAGGAATACCTTTATTTTTAAATTTGAGTGTAAGCGTGAATATAAACATATTACAATACGTACATTCAAATTTAAATATAAGTGAAGTAATACTTGTAAAATGTAAGAAGATTATCAAGTGCGTTTTTGCAGTGCTGTAGAAAAGTGGAATTTACACAAAACATTTTCACACTTTCTTTCTTTAGTTCCTCAAGCGAGCTGCCAAATCTAACACTTCTTCACGACAGTTTAACGCCGCCACGGTCTTTTAGCAACCGTTAAAAAAAGGATAGTTTTGTAACTTCATGTCTCAAAAAATCTGCAATGGGGACTTTCCAAATGTCTTGCATATACAGAGAGCAAAAGTAAGGGGTATTTTTGGTTTTACCTGATCGCTGAGATCCTGGCGTTGCCCACTCGAGTCTGGAGGACGCGGTGAAGGTTTCGGGCGACGTCTGCACAGGAAGGCCGTTACCCCTAAGAAGGTCAGGATGCACTCATTTATAATGCGAATGCTAATTTTATTTATGTTAATTATCCTTGGTGTCAAAGATGCAATTGGTGTTAACACTTCCCAGCTGCAAAAAGAAGTCAATTTAATTGAACTTGAAGTTGAAATCACTCGTTGGAACACGTGTTAATCAGTTTTTATACAGCAAAGCTAAATTTCAAGGCAACTTAATTTAACGTTTAGTTGAATACGTGTGTAGCATGAAACTGCCTAAAATAATGATCCATGAAAAATGTAACTCACCTATAAATGAAATGAGCAGGGCAAAGTTCACGACGGCCGACACGAGGAGGAAATATTTCCACCGTCTGACCTCATCTTGGTCAGATGTCTGAGTTTTATTTACTCCTGCTGTCTCATTACAGTTCACTGTAACTGACCATATCATGCATAAACAAAATTTACTGCAAAATTTAGAACATGAAATGACATTAAAACCTCAGGGTTTGTTTCTAAACTGAAGTTAAAAGTTTTACTTAAGTTGTATTTTAACTCCTTTTACACTGCACTGTTACTATCAGATAATTTAGTACTTTTATTAAAGTAATATTCTAACACTTTTTATACTCAAATACATCTCTTATACTCTTCAGATATGATTCTACTTTTACTCAGGAAGTATTTTAACCTTTTTAACACCTTTTTAAGCACCGTTACTCAGATACTTTTTACAAGTTTTGTTCATATCAGAGTAGTGTTCTTATGCCTTTATTAATATGGTAAATATCCAGTTCTTTAGTACTTTTACCTGATTAGGATTCTCACACCTTTAATATTAAAGTACTGTTCACATCTGATCAATTAGTACTTTTATTCAAGTAGCATTCTAACACCTTTAATACTTCAGTACTGTTCATATCAGACATTAAGTACTTTAACTCAAGTAGAATCGTAACTTTTTAATACTTAAGTACTGTTCACATCTGACAAATTAGTATTTTACTCAAGTAAAACCCCAGCCCTTACCCTGGAATACTTAAGTACACTTCATAAAATCTCCAGGTACACTTATACTTTTAGTCAGGCAGTATTTCAACATGTTTAATACTTAGGTATTGTTCATATCAGACATTAAATACTTTTACCCAAGTAGCATTGTAACTCTTTAGTACTTAAGTGCTGTTCACATCTGATAAATTTGTATTTTACTCAAGTAAAAACCCCAACCCTTACCCTGGAATACTTAAGTGCACTTCTATTTTTACTCGGGTGGTGTTTCAACGTTTTAATACTTAAGTACTGTATACACCTGATAAATTAGTACTTTTACTCGAGTTAAACCCTGAGCACTGTCACTATCAGAGACTTTTAATTTTCACCAGATAGAAGTCTTTATTTTAAATTAAGTTTGAATTCCAACTTTTCTGTATATAACTACATGCAAACAAAATAATATGAAATTAAAGATCATTATTATCATATGTTTCAACAAAAAGAAACAGTCTGTTTGACAGTAAAAAGTGTAGAAGTACTTACCATGATCCGGTTTAATATGAAGTCTGACCCCAGAGCTGATTTTAAGAGAATCGTCCTCGTTTTTAGCACAATAATAAATTCCCAGTTGATCATTAGTAATGTTTTGTATAAATAATCTGCTATTAGACAGTGATGAGAAGTGTGTTTTGGAGACATAATCACCGTACGTTACTGATGCTGTAGGCTTGGGTGAAAATGTGCGGAATAAAAACACTGTCTCACGTGACGGCTGCATTAAAAACCAGTAAACATTTTTATTACTAATCTTACAGTCTAATGTCACATTTTGTCCCAAATCTACCAGCCGATCTGTAAAAGCCTCTGTAGCTCCGCACCACAGCAGGAGACCTGAGAGAAGAACATTTAAATCAGTATGAACACACAGCAGTCTGCTCACATAGATGGTTCAGCTGAAAATGATACAAAATATACGTTAAAAGCCTGTAAAAGTTTAATAGAAATAAAACTTACACAAGTAGAGCAGGACCATCACGTTCAAGCTGGAGAGCAACTTCACCGTCTCGTCCCTCAGTCAGGAAACACCACACACACACACACACGCACTAAAATCTCGCGCTGCAGATTGAGAGGAAGTAGGACTCGCTCTGACCGCACTGCTTCTTGTCTACAACGCAAGTTGGCCTGTGTGACAAGAACACACACCACAGCGTGCACATGCACACTCACCACAGCATGCAGACACACACACAGGTGTATAAGAATATGCAGGCATACACACACACACACACACACAGCAACAAACAAATAAATAAACACACACACATAACACCAGCACGTCACACCTGTTCAGAAACACCCACACACCACAGCAAGCACACACACATTAATGCATGCACACACACACACACATTCATCCACACACACACACACATCACACCTGCACGTCACAATTTAAGACACACTATAGCAAGCACACAAATATTAGTGGAAGTAGTGAAAGCACAGCACACAGTGACCACAACCAAATGTGACCTCTGCATTTGACCCATCCGTGAAGGAGCAGCGGGCAGCTAACCAGCACCCGGGGAGCAGTGCTTGGGGACGGTACCTTGCTCATGAGTACCTCAGTGGTCACTTTATTCGAACCTTCAGATCACGGGGCGAACACCCTACCGTTACGCCACCAACTGTGTTTAACGCATGCACACACACACACACACACACTCTAGTATCACACATTCTCATCACGTTCTAGGTCAGCAACCCTCACTTTGAATTGTTAAACAAGAATTTACATTAATAAGAGCTTCACCTCCTTCAAAACCTGAGTGTGTGGTTTTCTGAACTGAGACACTGAAGTCTTTCGTATTCTCGAAAGTCCAAAAGAAGAGATGATTTTGATTATTATATAATTTATTAATGGCTATTTTAAGACAGAAACACACCAAATTACAGATTACAAAGTGAACACAGTTTTGCTTCGTTTGAAACCTCTCTCCCTATTTTTTAAAAGACGAAAATAGTCATATTCATATTAATATTAATATTTGTTTGCATGTTTTTGTATTGAGAATTAAAGCAGCACTAGTAATAGCGCTTTAATTCGCAATAGCGCCATTTCACCACCAGGTGACGACAAAACACAACTAATACAATTTTCCAATTTTGTAAATTAAAAGCTTTCTTAAAATTATTGTATTACCAAGAACAAGTACAGAAAATATGTTTTTAACAAGTTTTACAGTGTTACATTAAATTTTAAACCCGTCACACAAATGCAAGTTGTTATAATTAACATTTAATTTACAAATGACTGCAGTTATATTTTTAATTAAACGCTACTGATTCCATTTTGCCAAATTAGTACATTTACAAGCCACAGGTTTTCACTGAAGATTACTGTAGTGTGGATTAAATACTGCACTCGTTTTAAACCATTTTATTTTGAGAAATTTGAACCAGTAACCTTCAGGTTGCCACATAAAATATCCAAACATGCCATAATCTCTCTACGGTATAAAATACGTGTAAACTATCGTTTAGATGATCAGAAAATGGAAGCGCAAATATCAAAACATTCGAGTTCATCTTCAACTTCTAAGCAACGATAATAACGCACTACAAACATGGCTTCCAAACCTTGGACTACAAACATGGCGGCTGCGCGGTGAAAAAGCGGAAGCTCTGCCTTGAAGGACGATTTTAAATTTTTCTTTTTCAACATTTGGCGTTTACAATTTCAATATTTGGGGGAAAAAAAAAAAATCACAAAATAACAAAAAGCGACATTCAGTTTCGCCGCTCAGTTTGGAATTTATTCATTGTTTTTAAAAAGAAACGCCGAGGGGAAGTGACGTAAGCCGTGATGGCGTCTGTTGTAGTTTTTTAAGAAGCCGTAGCAAGTGTTTTAGGGAGCGCTTTAAGCGAACAAAAGGGCGTCCGAATTTCGCAGATACTCCACATGAAACATAGATAACATCCCGTGTAGCGGAGCACGACCGTTTTAAATGGGGGAGAGTATCGTCTTACATCTTCTCAAGCACTTATTTTTGCATTGTTCCGTTGGAAAATGCTAACAAAGCGCCTACAAACTGACGTCATATCGTCGCATCTTCTCTCGCTGTTGCAAATATTATGATGCTCGTTGGTCTGTCGTCACTGCAGAATTTTGTGGGGGGGTTTTGTCCGCCCGAAAACGGGCCACTTTTTTGACGACATACAATATATGAGGCCCTCACGAATGTGTTATAGGGTTTTAATGAGAATGAAGGGTCCTAAAGTTCCAACAAAGCACCCAAAACGATGGACGTCCCTCATTCAGTCCACCATTATTACACCCCCGAGAGGGTGGCGGCGCTGAAGAAAGAGGTTCTGAGGACGTTGAGAAATCGAACATTAACTCGCCCATGGCCGGTACCCTAATTAAAATAGACTAATAAACATGTTAATAAAGTCTGCTGCTTATTAACCTGCATGCCAACCAGTTTTAGGCACAGCCACAGTTAAGTTCAGCTTAAATTAAGACGTGTTCAACTGAAGTACAGCTCAAATGAAGTACAACTCCAATTAAGTGATAACCTCAGTTAAATACACCTTTCATTAAGAAAAGTTCCATTTAATGATCCCAAATGATTATATTTAGCTCAAATTAGGTATAGCTCCAAGAAAAAACTACAGCTCCAAAGTACAACCTCAGTTAAGTACAGCTTAAATCAAGAATATTTCAGTTGAAGTACGGCTCAAATGAAGTATTTTTCTTATTAAGTTAAATTCAGCTCCAGTTAAGTACGGCCTTCATTAATTACATCTCAGAACAGCTCAAATGAAGTATCGCTCCAGTGAAGTACAGCTCAAATTGAGGACAGCCTCAGTTAATTCCATCTTAAATTAAGAATATTTACATTTAAGTACAGCTTGAATTAAGTATTGCTTTAAAGAAGTGCAGCTCAAATTAAGTACAGCATCGTAAATTAAGATCCAATTACAGCTCAAATGATAAAATGTTAAAAACTAACACACCAAAAGTTTGACTTGTTAATCCAGAAACATTTACTTCATTGATGATTCCAAAGAAGGTGTCCCGAAAATTGACTTGCCCAGTGCTCAAATGCCCAAATTCATGCCCAGAAGATATATTTTAAAAAAAAGTGGAAAGTAATTTTCTCCCAATTATCTTTTTACTGTGACTACTGTTGTAATTAGAAATCTTGGCTTGAAAATTCTGGGATAATTTTTCCAGTGGAATTGACCTTGGTTATTTTGGGCTACTTTCCAAATGTGAGCTCATTCTTTAAACAACAGGTCAGTATATCAACCTGTTTGGAGTTTCGTTGTACATTGTTCACCACACTCATGACCCCCAGTTGAACCCAAAAAAAGCGTTGTAAATCAGTCGGGGCTCTTTTTATTTTAAAGAAAAGAGGTCTCAGTACCGCCCCCTAGGGTATATCTAAAAGGAATTGTCTAAAAAGGCCTTGAATTTGAATATTGGAAGCGTCTCAAGAAATGTGTTTTATCTTTGAATGTTTTCTTTTGAAACTGAAAACATGTAAGCAAAAGTAAAACCTGCAATCTCAAATCTAGTGAAGTAGTAGCTGGTATAGTAGCTTAAATAAAAGTTATCCACCCAATGAAACCTGTTTTGTCCTAATTTCCAGGATGATTCTTGGTTAAGATCTGCAGAAAACCACTTCAGTCCCAGTCGTTCCCTCTTGGACAGTGTGGAGAAAAGTCAAACGGAGTACAGAACGTCATATGCAAAGAAAGTGCCAGAGAAAAATGAGGATTCGCTGCAAAAGCAGGAAGCCGTCTTCAACTGTGTCCAGAGGTCACGCCAACGTCGGGGGCAGAAATCAGCATGTAAAGTGCCTCCGGTCCTGCCACCAATCGGGGAGCCCTTCATGCCTTCTGAATCTCCTGAGCATCAGCAAGTTGTGAGTATTACGGTAACAATTGATGATAACTGGCTACAAGGTTTATGGACAGTACATGAAGAGTGTTTATCTATCCTGATGTGCAGTGCACCAATGGAACATAATTTGGTCCTGATTTCCAGGACGATGACTGCCCAAGGCCTGCAGGAAACCCTGTCCATCTGGACCGCTCCAGCTTGGACGGCATGGAGAACAGGCAAACGGAGTACAGAATGTCATATGCAAAGAAAGTACCAGAGAAAAGAGAGGATTTCCGGCCAAAAAAGGAGACCGTCTTCCACTGTGTACAAAGGCCACCCCAACCACCTTGGCGGCAATCGGCTTGTAATGTGTCGCAGGTCCTGCCCCCCATCGGCGACTCATACAAGCTTGCCACATCTCCTGAACATTCTCGCATTGTGAGTAGTGATGCTGCTCTGCCTTAACTGAATTCATACCCTGTACCCACTGGCATGAAAGTGCATAAAGAACCTATAGAATGTGTCTTCTCCCAATTTCCAGGACGATTCATGGGGAGGACCTGCAGGGAACCACACGAGTTTGGAGTGCTCTAGCTTGGACAGCACAGAGAAAAGCCAAACAGAGTACAGAATGTCATACACAAAGAGAAAAGTTCCAGACAAAAGTGAGGATTTCCGGCAAAAGCAGGAGGCCGTCTTCAACTGTGTACAAAGGCTCCGTCAGGGGCGGCTCCCAGCATGTAACGTGTCGCAGGTCTTGCCGCCCATTGGAGAGTCGTATAGTTCTTCCAGGACTTCTGAGCACCATCACTTTGTGAGTACAACGGTCACAGGTGCTAATAATGCTACAAATATGGCCTCTATCATAGAGGCATGCATGGTGGAATTTCCAGTTGAAGGTTCTACATGTGTACATATATACACATCAATTTTATAACCACAGATTATTTTTTTCCAGGACAACGAGTGTGCACCCGCAGGAAACCACATCAATCTGCACCACTCCAGCTTGGACAGGACGGAGAAAAAGCAAACAGAGAGCAGAATGTCACATGCAAAGGGTTTGCCAGAGATAAACAAGGCCTTGCCACGACAACAGGAGGTCATCTTCAAGCGTCCTGTCAGGGCAGACCACCGGAGGAAAAAGCCCCTGGTTCCTGAAAGGCAGCGGAACCCTTTGGGCATCAGGAACGTGTACAGCCCTTCCCATTTCCTGCCTCTCTCACCTGTCTCTTCACCCCCTTTTGTCCCCCGGAGACAGCGCCAAACCAGACGCGACGCTTGGCTTAGCGGCAACAGGCAAAGCTGCAAGGTGGAGGAATCCGTCCCCATCCAATACTCGGAAACCGAAAGCCAAAAGCTGTTGCTGGACAGGAAGTGTGAAAGCCGCAAAAAATGTGCTAACTTGATCATGGCTGAGGCTGATGTCTCCCAGAGTCACCGTAAGTACCTGAACTATACAGTATGTGTAGAATGATGTTGCATTGCTTTAGGTAATGCAAAGGTTAAATGTGCCTTCGTTCTTTGCCTCCAATGGACAAGCAGGACCATTTCATTCATGCCTGGACACTGCCAGTGTTAGCTGCTGATTTGGTTGGATCAAATTTCGCTGCAGTGACAAATAATCACTGACCTTTACTCACTCACAGCCAAGCAGAATATGAAGCCTCCAGTTATGGAGATGACACAAGACGGCTTCTCATCCAACAACTTAAAAGCTGCGTTCCCAGACTTGCCCGAATCTGATGCATCCACGTCCGTTACGCTTCACACTCCTGCCAAGCCCATCAGACAACACAAGCCTGAGAGCGTGGCCAGCATTGCCCCAGGTAAGTTGCGCAGTGAATTTGGACTCTTCTTTTTGGCAGGTTCTGGATCTGGCTGTTATTTTACAAGGCGCTTACTTTTTCCATCAAGTAGACAGGCAGGAGAAGATGAGGTCTTCAACAAACCTTGAGAACTTCAACAAACCAGCTACACATGCAGTTACGCATAACTGGACGCACCCCAATTCGGAGACACTGCCGGACGTCTGCTTGTCCAGCAGCATAAGGACCTCGATTCCACCTCTTACCACATCTGTGGACATGTCCTCCCCAAGTTGGCTCCATTCACCCGCCTTCATCCCCTATGGAACTTTAGTCCCCAAATCCAGCAGGTTGTCAAAAATGCCAGAACAGCACATGTCCAGGGATGTGAAAATGAGCTGTGCAGGTGAGCACAAGACAGAACTTCATGTTAGAACTTCATTTTCAGAGAAAGTTCTACTCTCGCATGGAATGGAGAAGGCTTCACAGTGTTGTTTTGATGTTTTTTTTAGCAGACAGGCAGGATCATATCAAGCAGGAGAACCCAGAGTCTCTAAATCTTATGGGCTTTTCGCTTCAAAATGCTAAAAACTCCCCAAACGTAGCCAGGAAGAGCATGGAGAAGATGGGTGGAAAGTTGACCATGATGGCTGAGAATGAAGTTTGTAGCAAACCAGGTAAGCTCCAAGCAACCCCCGCTTAAGTTATATGCTGAACGAAAAGGAAAAGAGCTAAAATCTGGGAAAATGTCATTTCTGTGCATTCAGTGGACTGGCGGGGACGACTCGAGCAGAGCTGTGTTGCTGTCCCAGCCACAGAAACACAACGGCGCAGAAAAACGACACAAGAAAATAAACAAGAAAGGAAAGATACAATAAACGCCAAGATGAAGATGGTGAAAGAGGGCAAGGAAGAACTGCTTCAGGCTTTTGCGCTGCTCAAGCAGGAAGACTGGTAGGAGCTCCAAGTCCAAAAGTGTCCCAAAGCAATTAGTGATTTGACCTAGGGAGTTGAACTTGTGATCGGAGGGTTGCTGGCTCAAGTCCCAGACCAGTAAAAGGTGCCACTGAGGTACTCATGAGCAAGGTACCTGCTCCTCGGGCACTGCACGCAAGTTGGCACTGGTCCTTCACGGAAGGTCACATTTGGGTGTGTGCTGTGTTGTGCTGAGCCTCACCATTTCAGCAGTTTGACTAAAACGTAAAATTCCTGCCTTCACGCCAACAGGGAAAGGAAGATTGAGGGGATGGAAATTGTGAAGAATCTGGCAGAGAACTTTGCCGACCTCCTGTTGCCCAGACTGCATGAAGTCTGCCAGGCCATCTTCGTGGAGGTGGGACGGATTTCTTCTAGATTTCTTTCCACTCCTGGTTAAGAGAGATCTTGAGGGTGAGTTTGTTTTTCTTCACCCGATTTCAGGTGAAGAGCCTGCGTTCAGTGGTGGCGAGGAGCGCCATGGCGACCCTGGCCAGCCTGTACACCCACCTGAAGAGGAGCATGGACCAGGTGGTGGATCTGACCGCCCTCCTCGTCCTGCCCAAAGTGGCCGACCTCAAGTGCTTCATCAAGGAGGAGGTGAACCAGGTGCTGGGGGCGATGGTGCACAACTGCACCCCCAGCCGAGTGCTGCGAGCGCTGCTGGCCGGAGGACTCAAGTAGGAACACGTTTCCGCCTTTAGAAAATTGAAATTTAGAGTCTGGAATGCAAAAACTCTACACAACTCAAGTTAGAGTTAGCAAACCCAAAGCAAATCTCTCTTTGTACCCTCACTCTTCCTCTGTCCAGCCACCGGGCCGCCGTCGTGAGGCAACACACTGCACTGTACCTTGAAAAACTAGCTCTGGTGATGGGGGCATCTGTGCTGCTGTCAGGAAAAAAGGGCATCACCAACACGTTCCTGCCCGCCCTCTGTCAACTGGCCATGGACGCCTCCAAGGAAGCAAGGTACTTAGTTTTGCTTTCTCATAAATTTCCTAAAATTAAGAATGCAAATGGTTTCACTGACGTCTATCCACAGGTTCCACGCCAGAAACACCATTAAGTCTTTGGCTACCCATGAGAAATTCTTGAAGGCGGTCAGCAAATATGTGTCACCAAAGGACAAAGCAACTATCGAAGGCATCATCAGGGCCAGGTACAAGTTAGACAGGAGCTTACAATTTAGGTATTTAAGTATTGGCATTTAAAGAAAATGAATTAACTGTCCTCTTAAACTCTATAGATGATACAAGCCACGAGGGAAAAGCCTCCAGAAGACTTCTTGGGTCGTTCCCTAAATGGTAGTTCCTCTAATTTCTTCTCATGCAATCCAACCAACTTCACCAAATTTTCAAGAATGCTTTTGGTGTCTTCAATAGTTTGAACCATTCCAAATCTAGTAATATTTCTCTTTCCTAACAAAATAGTTTGAGCTCGGTCAATCCGGATGATGACCGATGCTACAGATTCTGTAGTTGGCCACAAAAGGACGTCCACCTGTTTGGTTTTGGCTACCGCTGCAGTTTGGTTGACTTCGCTTCAGGTCATTGCCATTCCGGTCTTGGCAGCTGAAGGCTGAAGGTTTCCTGAAGAATTTTTTATTTCAGGTTGTAAAGCAACAACATGAACATTCTGAAGGACAAGTCATGGAAGTAAGGTACTTGGATTCACTTTTTCATTATTTTATGCCTCTAAAGTCAGAAAAGCAGCCAGATTTAAAAGCATCTTTTGTCTTAAAGGTTCCACGTCAAAAAGTCACACGTTTTTGGCTAATTTTTCAAAAGTTGAGAGCAAAATTATGGCACCAAGAGATGAAGCGATAATTGAAGACATTATTAGGGCCAGGTATAAAGAAGGAACCTACATTTTATAGAAAAAATAAAGATGTTAAAGTGAATTAACTCTGAAATGCTTAACTTAGAACAAAGAAAGAGAAAAAAAGGCCTCCTGAAGACTTCAACAAGTCGCTGCTTTTAAGGTAATTTCTTATGTTTTTCTACACAGTATTTTTGACTAGTTATTTTTCAGTCACACAGATGTTTACTCACCAAAATATACAAATTTGCCCTGTATGTTCATGTATGTATTATGTTTTAGTTTTGCTATTTTCCATTTATCCTCCTCAGTGCGGATTCAACAACCTGCTGGAAATGTGATGTAGCAGAGCTTCACAACGAGGCAAAAGCAACATCTTAAAATCATTCACTTAAAATTTCTCTTGTCATGAGAAAGAAATCCGTCATGCTGAGGAGGTCAGTCAGTGTGCTTTACGGAAACAAAACAAGTCATTTTAAACAAAATAAAACGAAATAGTCAGAAAAAAGCAAAAATAATGCACCTTTAGTGCTTTTCTTTCTAATGCCTTCATTCTCTAACCATAAACCAGCACCATTCGCCTTGTCTTTCAATTTTAAAAGTAAAATTAGTAAAATCTTCCCTTAGAGTACGACTTTAATAAAAGCACTTAAGTCCCTCATTAGAATACTACTTAAATAAAAGCACTTAAGTCCCTCATTAGAATGCTACTTAAATAAAAGTACTCGAGTCCCTCGTTAGAATGCTACTTAAATAAAAGTACTCGAGTCCCTCGTTAGAATACTTACATAAAAGTGCTCGAGTCCCCCGTTAGAATACTACTGACATAAAAGTGCTCGAGTCCCCCGTTAGAATACTACTTAAATAAAAGTGCTCGAGTCCCCCGTTAGAATACTACTTAAATAAAAGTGCTCGAGTCCCCCGTTAGAATACTACTTTAATAAAAGTGCTCGAGTCCCCCGTTAGAATACTACTTAAATAAAAGTACTTGAGCCCCCCGTTAGAATACTACTTAAACAAAAGTACTTAAGTCCCCTGTTAGAATACTACTTAAACAAAAGTACTTAAGTCCCCATTAGAATACTACTTAAACAAAAGTACTTAAGTCCCCCATTAGAATACTACTTAAATAAAAGTACTTAAGTCCCTCATTAGAATACTACTTAAATAAAAGTACTTAAGTCCCTCGTTAGAAGTATCATTTTGTCTAGGGGTGCAGTGGTATAGTTTTCAGAGCTGATACTGATATTTTAACGATATTTGTATTAGTATCAATATTGTATAGATGATCAAATATGCCAAAATTACAATGTAAAGAAGTGAATGAACACTCATCAAATCAGCTGCCTTTGGGGTAATTTGTATTAAAAGCATTTTACAAGAAGAACACACAAAGCAACATCAATAACTGACATTTAAATGAGCTGTACAATTAATTTTGCAAAAGAACACATGCATCAGATACATTATTATTATCATCATTATTATTATTACCTTAATTAATATCGTCATCAAAGTCATCAATGGCATTTACCGTATACATAAAAACCGTACAGACACGTTTCAGAATTCACACTCAACTCCACATCTGGGCTGCCAAACATCTTCCAACCCAAACTGGACTATTAATGTAGAACAACGACAGCTAGAAAACAGGAAAAATGCGGCACTTCATCCACTTCTACAGTACGGGAACGAAAAACCCTAAAAATAACAAAAAATTAAAAATACTCAACAGTCTTCTTCTGTGCAAAGTAGAGCCCGACCGATACATCGATATCATGGACCGATATTAACAATAATTTTTAAAAAACAGAACAGAGTGTGAGCATGCTACGAGTGCTGCTGTTGAGTAAATTTTGTCCACTAGAGGGTGACATTGCAACTCTTTGACTATTTATGACATGTTAACTTCAAACATTTTATTATGCAACATCATCAGCGGCTAAATAACTACATATTTGTATTTCATTTTTTTTAATGATATAAATTTGAATTAAAAAATTGACTTAATATCAATAAAACAGCAAAAATACCTTAAGCGTGTTATGAGTGTTGCTGTTATGTAGCTTGTCCCCTAGAGGGCAACGCTGCAACTCCACTTTGGGCAACACAGTTTTGTTATTTTTTTTACGTAATAACTAAACACCTTTAAGAGAACATTTTTGATGCTTTTTTAAAAACAATATATTTGTTAAAATAATAAAAAATATTATTTCAACATTACCTGATCTCTAAGAAGCGAACTGTTTCTCCATTTTTCTTTTTTAACAAAAAAGATGAATACAATTATTCTCAAAGAGGAAACGTTTTGATGATTTATTGGTCAAAATGAAAAAAAAAAATGTTTCGATAAATGAAAAGCTTAAAAAATTAAGCATGCTATGAGGGAAGCATTTACAATGGTCTCTTCTCAAAGAGGAAAATTTTTGTTTTTTGGTCGGACTCTGAGAAATCATTTATAAAAATCTCTTCTCGAAGTTATCTCATACTTGGAAATTAATTATGAAACAGCCAATAAATTGACTTTATAAAAAAAACAAAAAAAACAAATGTAATGATCAGTCAAAATTAAAAATATATCATTTTTGTATCGGTCGGGCTCTAATCTGAAATGTTTCTCATTCCTTTTTTTTCTTTAGAAAACATTTTAATACAATAATCTCTTCACGAAGGCGCCACTACCGAGCCGCTACTAAGCCCTATTGGTAGAAATGAGAAGTAGGCCACTTGAGAACTTGAGCTAAATTCGTAATAAAGGTCACGAGGCCCAAAATCCTTCACCGTTTGTTACTCATCCTAAATTGACTTGCTAGCGTACAGTACACACGAATAAACAGCAGGGGTCGAGCGATTTATCAGCACCGATATTTCAGCTTCGTATTGGTATTGGTTCATTTTTTTTTCTCAAACCGATACACAGAAATAAAGCATTTTAATCTTCTAAATGTTCATTTTTTACATCTCAACAAGCCAGAAGTTTGGGCCCACATTTTATAGTCTAAAAATATTTTATATATTATAATTTACGCCCTTGTAAAGTAGTAAATGTTGTATATTGTATATTGAAAATAAAAAGAACTTGTAAAATATTTGACAGATTCTTGTTTACGGGAAGGATGTAATAATACGTTAAGAAAAAGATGCATATCATTTATTTATTTATAGATTTTTTAATCCAAAAGATGAACCAAAACTTCTGGCCTGCGGTGTATAAAAAGTATCGGTTGAAAAATAGTCATTAATTTTGTAATACTCGGTATCGGACCGTAATCATTGAAATCGTTCAACCCCTAGTAAACAGAAACCCCACTTTTTAGGTCTTAGTTTTAGAGCTTGGTATTAAAAATCGGGTTGAAAACCACAGCAGCTAGAGGTCACATATGCTTTAAAACCTCGGATTGACAGCACGGAAAAACTGGACGGTTCGAGGAGGAGCGCGTTCACGTCCCAGACCTGGGATAAACTTCACGTAGAGAGCGTTAAAAAATACGTAACTAAAAGGAAAATCAACTAAGAGACTACATAAAACAGTGCTATAGGAGTTTAACTACATAATTTACTAAAAAGAGTATAATAACCTCAATAAAAACATTATCAAATGAGAGGTCAGAAATAAAAACCCTAAAAACGTAGAACAAAAAATGTATTTGGCCAAAACTTTTCTAACCGTTCCTTCATGCTATTTTTCTCCTCGCCAAAGTTCCAAAAGGCACAAGCTTTAAAGTTCCAGAAGAAATTTGAGGGAAAAAAAATTGTGTTATTGTGGCATTTGACACCGTCTCGTCTCGCCTTTTTTTTGTGTGTTAGCTGCCATATTACCGTCATACAAACCTGTCAAATGTCGATTTTTGGAAAAGCGTTGCGTTTTTCAAAACCATGAAATTTGATGGAACTTTGATTTGGAGAAGGCCCAAAAGGTTCTGAAGACGAAGGATAACCAGCAGCAGCGATGTGCACAAATACAAAAACCATCCCAAACCGCCTTGATACATTCACGTGAGCCCTTTAGCACAAAGTAAAATTAAAATAAAAATACTCCAAAACATCCTAGTTACCTCAGAGAGAGATAGAGTGTGTGTGTGTGTGTTAGAGATAGTGGAAGCAGGAAGTGGGATCAACACTGAACAAAACTAGATTTTCTTTTATCCCAGGTCTGACCGGTCAGTACCAGAGCCGTCACAGGAGGTGCTGAAACCTCGACCTGCCGTTCTGTTCTGGATTCCTCCCGCTTGCTTAGAGGAGTTTTAATCCGAGTCGGAACATCACATTTTGGTAGAACTGTTCCCATCTCGCCTTCTTAAAGTCTGTGTAGGTTCTCAGTTGTCTGGGACGTGGGAGACTTGAGTGTTTGAGTGGAAAGCAACTGGACCTCTTTTAGGTTCTCAGAGATGTTCTTGAAGAACACTTGGGTTTGGGGTCGCATGAGCCAAGGTGCGGATCCAGGTGTGGTCATATGATCCATGGTGTAACACAACGTTTGAGTTTATGTCCCAAGAGCCAAGGTGTACTTCGTTAGAGTAACATGGGCCAAGGTGGGCAACATGAGGGTCACATCAGGCAAGATAGGAACCCTGGTGTGGGTTGTTAAGGCTACACAACCTACGGTTGGTTCGTTAGGATCACCACGGCCAAGGTGTGGTTCACTAGGGTCACGTGGGTCAAGGCGTGGATCCGCATGTGGGGCGTTAGGGTTACACGAGGGTGGTTAGTGTCACATGACCCCAGTTCAAGATCAGAATGTGGATCGTTAGGGTCACATGGACCAAGGTGTGGGTTGTCAGTCACCTGAGATGAAACACCTGGGACGTTCCATCACTTTTGGAACTGAAGAAATATTTCGGACCAAGAAGTGAAACGTCTTCGAGGATCCCAAAAGAAGTCTGCTTCCTTCCGCTTAAGCACTCGAGACTCATTTCGTAAAAGCGGAAAGACGGTGGTGTCTGGTGGAACCGCTCTGGGAAGTGTGTGAATACACCTTACACCAAGTCCGGAAGGCAAACGGAACATCTGGAAAGAGTGTGTGTGTGTGTGTTTGTGTGTGTGGAGGGAACGAGAAAAAGATGTACAGTAGCAATCTTCAACACCAACCTCCATGTATTCACAGAACATAAAAATAAAGAGTCTGGTGGACGTTTCCTTTTGGGAAAGCAGGCCGGAATCTGAAATTTTATGTTTAAATCGCAGCTTTCTGGAGTTGTGCGTGCATAAGTACAGTCCGAGGGACAGCTTCCCAAAAACTCAAGGGAGCGTAGGTGCAGTGCATGCGTTTGGCATTCTATTTTGTTTTGTGTTTTTTTTTTTTTTTTGCCAAAAACAAATAAAAAATTGAAGCGTAATTTTTTCACTTTAAAACAATCCCCTTAACCTGCGTTCCCATCACGAGCCTGCATTTCTTAGTGCCAACATTAAAGGCCATTACCAACTAATATAGTTATTAACATAATTATAATTGTAGTTCAGAATTAATCTCAGTTCACAATTGGTGTTGCAACTAAAAATGCAGCAAAGTAACTCTAATTTCTGATGCTTGACCATAAAGGAACACTTGAAATGACTTTAGATGCTCTAGTAGTTAGTGGTGTATAGTGTAGGGGTCGAACGGATTATCACTGCCAATATTTACCCTTTTTACACTTATCGGTTTTAAGACTTTTTTAAATGAACCAATATGTTAATAAAAATATCGATAAGAATAAAATGCACATAATTGCATTATAACATTTAAAATTAACTTATCAATGTATCAGCTTAAATGATCAATATCATAATTGCAAAACCGATAAATATCAGCGTCGATAATCGCCCGACCTCTACTCCACACAACACTGTTCATAGACATCTGAATCTCATCCAAAAATAGATCTGAGTTTCACTGACGACAGCTTTCAAGGGTATTCGGGGGGGGGGTTGCTGGGACGGAATGTTCTGGGTAGTGGAAAGGGGCGGGGCTTTTGGGTGTGGAACTGGTGGATCTGGGATGGCAGAACTCATTGGTGGTGAGTGAGGGGCCAATAGGGGTGACCCTGTTTTGGCTCTGTTTCGCTGCAGCCTTTCCTTCCGACAAGCATGACAAGATTTCGTTGCGCTGGAAGCTCTGGAAGTGAGTGCCATTTTGGGTTGCCCTGTTTCAGGACCACCATTGCTCACGGTCAAACCCCAGGGACGACGCTGCAGTTTCTGCCTCAGAGTCTTTTCGTTGTCGTCATTGGGGAACAAGCACAGGGTTGGGGAGGAGGGCAGGAAGGGCACAGGTCTGGATTTTGGACAACATTGAGAGATGCTGAAGCTTCCGCTGACGCTTTTTCCCAGGTGCCAGGCGGGGTCTGTCGCTACCGTTGCCGACCATCGAACCCTGCGGGACGCCGATGGAGATTCAGTTTTGGAGCCTTTTCCACGTCGTCATTGCCAGGCGACGAGGACGATGGCAGAAATGGGGCAGATCCAGATTTCAGATAAGTTTTAGGTGTGTCGGAAGCTCCAACATTGGACACAGGGACACATCGGAAAACCAAGATGGGGAGGAAGGCAGAAACGGCATGAAACTGGATTTCAAATTACTTTGAGGGGTGTCGGATGATCCAGAAGTGGGTTCCAGACTTAGAAGTGGAGAGTAGGATGACAGTGTGGCAGGGAGGTTGGAGGACTGCACTAGGTGGCAGAAGGGGTGAGGCTTTCAGTTGTGGAACCGGTGGACCCAGTTTGACAAAACTCCTTAATTGTGACGGTAAGGTGGTTTGTTGCGACGTCGGTGACAACCACGTTGGCGTGACCAGGTGCCCTTTCTGGGTGCCAGTTAGGATTGCCCTGTTTGAGGACTCTCTTCGCAGTGCCACCATTGCTCACTGTCGATCTGGCAGGCCGGCGCCGTAGGTTTCGTTTGGTGATCATGGAAGAGGAGTGCCTTGGAGCTTTTTCTTCTTCTTCATCGTCGTCATCTTCCGGGGACGAGGATGAGGAAGACAGGGACGGAGAGGAGGGCAGGAAGGATGGAGATCCCGACTTCTGAGGATTTTGAGGAGCATCTGAAACTTCAGAAGGGGGTTCTGGAGTCAGGAGCGGAGGTGATGATGGGGCGGCGTGTGATGGCGAAGAAGAACTGGGCTGGATTTGAGGCGGGGAAGGGTCGGCCTCGCTTTCTGAGCCGCTGGAGCTCTCTGGAGAGGGCGGGGACCTGTATGGAAACCTCACAGGGCGACAGCGGGGGTCACGGTTTCCTCCCCTGCCTTTGGTTCCGGCACCAGACGGGGCTCTCCTGCCAGTTTCGGCAGGCACTGGCGGGCAAGGCTGGAGTCCAAAGGGCTGGCCGTACATGGGGAAGCCGGGCATCTTCATGGGGGGCTGAAAGGGCCTGTAAGGAAGGTCGCCCTGCCGATTCCTGATGATACGGTTCCGGGAAGGGATTGTGCCTCGTCCTTGTTGTTGCTGCGACGACCGCGCCATCGCCGTCCTTCCATTTCCACCGAGCTTGTCAATGACCTTCAGGTTTAGGATGATGCGTCCCCGTTTCACCCCCCGCGGCTTTACCCTGCGGTTCAGGATCCTCACCGTTTCCGAAAAGGGTGAAACCGGGAGCCGGGAAGAGGATGAGCCAGAGCCGGAGTCGGAATTGGTAAGGGGTCGCCTGGACATGCGGTGGCAGCGGTGGATGTCCTTCTTGAGCTTGTGGGAGGCGGCTAGTGAGTGCAATCGAGGAGTTGGTGCCAGTGCGGACGAGGACGAGGAAGGGACTGGAGGAACGACGGATGAAGACGAGGATGTTGACAAGCGAGGAGGAGGAGGAGGAAGAGGAGGAGTTTGACGGGAGGCTCGGCTTGACGTTTCTCCAGCTTGAGCTCTTGCCTGGAGGTGAGGGAACAAAAGTCGTCAGATCCTAGAACTCTGCAGTATGGTCAAAAAATGGTGATTTTTTTGGAAAAATATCGATTAGGAGTGTCGATTATCACAGTACTACACTATATTGATTCGGGTCAATGTTTTCATATTTGATCTACGCTGTGGGCTTACTGATCATTCAAGTGATATAGATTGATGTATCGTTACACCCCTAATATTGATCAATTTCAGTATTTATTGCAACACAGAATTTTATGGTTGCTGTTTATACTGACAACTATGTTAGCATAAGAAGCAACAAGGTGCCTTTTTAAATATCTTAAAAATGAATTTTGTCACCAAATTGCTAACTAACAACAATTTCCGCTAACTAATGCTGGCAGTAACTAGCGATGGAGGTCTGCCTTCTATAAAAGTTATGGAGGAAAAATAAAACAAACCTTAAGAACAAAGTTTTTTGGTTTGGGTCCTCGCTTCTTCGGCCCATAGAGCTCTTGCTGTCGTTCCCTGTGGAAGGTAAAAGTGACCATATTTATTTAATTATTAATTAATTAGCAAATTCATTCATTCATTAATGCTGAGATCAACTAGCCCATTCCTGCGAGGGATTGACCGATATGGTTTTCTCAGGGTCGATACTGATTATTACCAACAGTATTTTGAACCGATATTTGTTTGCTGTAAAAATGAAAATGTACAATAACAAACACTCCAACGATATAGTTAATTTAAATGTCTATTAGCATATGTTTAATAATGACAACATTATTATTATTTCTTTAAACAGGTAAAATTCTTGTTCGGAATGAAGAACTGATCACGTCTTAACCAATCAGATGGGCCAGGCATTCCTCTAGACCACGGCAACATTAGAACTAAAGTAACGCATTTGTAAATTCATTTATTTTATGTATTAAATGTATTCAAGAATTTTTGTTTATATTGAGAATTTTTGCATTCAAACCCACTTTTGCTCGAACGCAGTAATGAGCCGATCGTCCAGAATGTTCTCCTCCGGCTCCCATGTGCTGTGTCTGCAAATTCGATTTAAACAGAAGCAGAGCAAATTAAACTGGTGTCCATGTGAAAGGGGTTCTTTTTTTCAAATTTTGATACCTTGTAATTGTAAAATTACATAATTCTTGTTGAATTTGGATAATTTGCTCACAGTCACGAAACATTAATATGTAAAGAGAATGTTATATCGATATTGATAATAATCATCGTGTAAAGTTTTGTAGCTATTTAGATGTCATGACGTGTTATTAACCATCTTTTACGTGTGTTATTACATTATTATTTTGCATTATGAAATTATATCAAATTTGGCCCTCTGAAAAGGGGAAGCACATTATGTCAGGGTGGAACAAGGTGAATTTTTCACAATACACTGATTGTGAGTTCTTAAGTCCTGACCAAAACCCAAACTATTTCACATTCCCATCCTGATTTATACAGTTATTTATATATTTTGCATAACCAAGACACTTACTTTAGTGCCCATCCCTTCCATTTGACCAGATACTCGATGCGACCCTAGAGAGGGAAAAAAAAGATGGAGATAGAATTCAATTTGTAATCAATTTAACACTTTTCTTAAAACTATGGGTATCATTTTTGAAGCATTATACAGTATAATTCTTGTGGGTTGTCGTAATCAAATCACAATCGGCCCAATAACTGATACTAATATCATATTGGTTTCGACACATCTTTAGTTTTTTTGTTATTTTTTCAGTTTTGCGTCCCATGATCCCTTGCAATATCCCTGATTATCCTCATGTGTCATTTTAAAGCGTTATGCAAATCATATTGGTTCCCGGTCCTGATATCTGAAATCGAAATCAGATATTGATACGATTCTGGTATCGATACGTCTTTTTTGCTTTTCTTTTTTGCATCCCACAATCCCTTTACTCTTGGCAATAACCCACATTTGCACAAACCAATTATGACAATTTTGTCCGCTCTTTAAGATGCTATTTAATCCCAAAATGAGGGGGGTTTTTTTCGCGCCATTAAAGCACGTGTTATTTAACGGATAGCGCGCGCGCGCGTTTCTCCCGCGTTACTACAGAAACGGGCGCGTTCGATTTTGCGAGGAAGGGGATGAAAAACAACAAAACAACGGTTATTAAATATCTGCACAAAAACCAAACAGGCCTCCCTCCTTCCCTCCCCTCCTCGTCCTCCTCCTCCTCCTCCGCTTGCTACTCCTCCTTCTCTCTCCTTCCTCGTCCTCCTCTTCCTCCTCCCCGGTCGTTCGATCGTTCGATCGTTCGCGCCGGTGGTGGAAAAAAAGGGATTTAAAGACAAGACCCGGGCATTGCTCACTTTGCGCACGCGGCGTTTAAGGATGGCCTCCGCGGCGAAGACTCGGTCACCGATGGCCGACAGCTCCATGGCGATCCGGTGGCTTTGGTTTTTAACCAAAAAGCCCCCCCTTGACAGCAACAAACCCCGGCCTGGCTCGGGAAAAAAAAAACGCAGCCGTCACGTGTTCCGGGTCAAACCCCCCTTTTCTTGGAGGATTTTTGTGTTTGTACGGCTCGTTTTGGTCCTTGCTCCCTATGTAGTGCACCACATCAAACTCACATTGACTTGCCATGTATGTCAGTTACCAGTATTGGACAAGTTACTCCCAAAATGTAATAGATTATAGTTATTGTTATTTCAAAATAATTGGTTACATTACAGTATTGCCGTCTCTGCATTGTAATGCATTACACGACTCCTGCATTACTTTTGAGTGTGGAAATAGGACTAGGTATTGTAAAATGCTAAAATGTAGTTTATTGCAACTCATTCTGCTTCCAGTGGAGAGTAATGTTGGTGATTTTTTTTTCCGGGTCAAAAGTATGTTGTAACGAGTATTAAAGAAATGTGTAACTAGTATAATATTACTGAAAATGTATTACTAATGCCTAACGTTACTGTGTTATACAAAAAGTAATACATTACAGTAATTACATTACTATTGTAACATGTAACTCCTAACACTGGTCGTTAGTCTCTTTAGTATTATCGACAGAGGTTACACGAAACACAAAGAGTATAAATACTACGAGACAGATCAATATGCAATACACAATGAGCACTAACAATGGACACTATACAATGCTAATGCTAATTTAAAGGCTGATAAATCCCTATGTAGTGCATTAAATAATAAAAATAACATCTCAAGTTCTTCAAGAAGTAAGTACTTGTTTCCATTTTCTCCCATCACTCTATGTATACTGACTTGTAGTTCACTAGGTAGGGAGTAGGGAAGTCACTTCCAACCTTCGCTGTGCTGCGTCACAAAGCGAACATTGTCTTACTATACAATGGTACTGTATTTTGTACAGCACAGGCGCCCATTTTAAGGTAGAAAAACTGGAATCGCAATTAGAACTAGTTATTAAAAATTGGTATTATTTTGTACTACCCATAAGTTACAAACATTACAAACCATTTTTGGGTTGCGAACTGCTGTAGTAAACACGTGCTTCATGTTATTCTTTATGGTATACTCCCAATGAAACGTTGGGCCTCATTCACCACCGTTCTTAAGAAAAAATAGTTTCAAAATCCCATTTACGCTGTTTTCACAAAGATCTTCACCAGTCTTATTATTTAAGGGTAGTTCCTAAATAAGAGCAGAATCTATGGATGCTGAGGAACACTTTAAGAGCATTTTACTACATGCGTGTTTGTGGGTTTTCAAATGTCTTAACATTCTTGAGAACGATTTTTCAATAATAATAATAATTATTATTATTACTGAAAAAAATGTAGCTGAAGTAGGCCCAATGATCTTCAAACACTATAGGAAACAAGTGGGTTTCAAATGAATTAAAACAAGTCCACATAAAACGCGTTTTCACTCTAATGTGTCATATTTACGTCATATTAGCCGTAATAATAAAAGAAATAAGATCTTAAAACACAATATAATGCCGCGAAAAGCCTAGAACACGTCGAAGTGCACTAGATAGGCAGCAAAGAAATGCTTGAAACTCGCTTCACTTGAAAGTGACACAAGGTCCCGCCCCTTTACGTGATACGCGCCGCTGATTGGTGGGTCTCCAGGCGAGAAGAGAAACGTTCCGGCTTGCTATTGGCTACGGGCACGTCAGTCAGTTTTTACGTCATCAGAGCTTGGTTGCACTGCGTGATCTATGGACGTCCTGTCAGAAGTCGAAGCGAAGTGACGCGGCTAATCTGAGTGTGGATGAGGCGAGCAAAATAAAGCCACGGTAAGACGATTAGCAGCGATCAAACTCCACATTCGTACCACAAACGTGTCTTAATGTCTGTTTAAAGCTGTTTCCAACTGATTTCATGTCCGTTTTACCTCAGAACACAGCGTAGTTTCCTGTCCTGCTACCATAACGCCGAGAGAGTTGGAGATTAAAAATCGAGATGTTCGGTTACGATACTTGTGAAACCTGACACAATCGAAAAATTTGATTTGTCGATACAACCAGATAATTTGGTAGGAGTTTTGTTCTCCTTAAATTGCTATGATGGAATCGGGAGTTAACTTTACACAGAGCATGAACGCAATGCTTTGGCTCAAAAGTAGCAATATTTTTGGAACAAATGTCGATATACGATTATGTATGATGATGCTTTAGAGCAAATGTAGAAAAAAAAATTAATTGAGCTGAGGGAGCGAGTGAAATTCAGGGGAGAAAGAGTGTAAATTTGAAATTTAGGTTGCCAGTTTATGGAAAAAAAACTGAAAAAGTCAGACAGCTTTTTTTTTGCCTCATAAACGCATGACAATGTTTTGGAATACTGTGCAAAACACTTCACCAAAATACTAGGCAACACTTTCACTTTCGCTTTTCTCAGTTTATCACACAAAGCTATCAATATAAAAACCTGTTTGGCTCGTTTTAGCTTTTCTACATTAATCTGGTTTATTGCAGACTCTTTTTTTTGTTGTTTTGCTGGCATGTTTGTCCCGACTCGCTGATGAAAATCCCTACCTTTGAACCTTTAGTCCAAAATCCATGTTATTGACGTTCTGTAAGACTCCAGTAGTGAAGTAGTTTTAAAGATAATGCTGAGATAAACTTTGGTAATCTTCACTTCAACTGCTTGTTTACTACCGTATCAGAGAGCTTTTATTAAATTGTATAAATATATTTTTCCTCTCACATTTTTTATTCTTGAGTTTGTGATAATCGTGATACGCATCGTTATCAAGGTATGAGATTTTCATCACGTCACACAGACCTACTCTAAATCTCCTACTTCATTAAGCGAACTCTGTAAGCCTAATGTATGCAGTGTTCCAGGTCACGATGCAGTTCCTGGGGCGTATTTTGGACACGGTGAGCTCGGTGGCCGGCCTCTTCACCAGTCCCTACCGCGTCCGGGATGTGCAGCTGTCGGAGTACAACAACAAAATTCAACTTCAGCAGGACAACAGAATGCTGCTCTACCGGAACAACTCCAGCCAGTCGTGGGACTGTGTTTTACTGCTGCCTGAAAACGGCGCTGTCGCACTCAGGTGGGTCGAGCGCCGCCCCAAAATGAATAATAATGACCCACCCGGGCGTTAATGCTTGCGTTGTTGTTGTCAGGTTGTTCCAGGTCGCCTCGGAGGAGGACGCCATGAACTGGTTTCCACATTACGCCCTCAAGCTTCGCCCCTTTTACGAGACGCTCCGCTCCCCACTCAAGGCAGAGACGCTGCAGCCAATCGTAGACTGCCTGCGCAGCCACCCGGACTGGAGCTCGGCCCACATCGCCGTGGACAGCGGCGTAAGGGAGTGCCTGCGGAACAACTACGTCCTAAGGTAAAGAAGGGAGTTAATCAAAAAGACGACTCGGTTAAACCAGGGTTGGGACGTAATTTTCCGGTGCTCATGACATTTGTGGGTGTGCACAGGGTCAATTTGCATGCCCGCAACATATTTTTGTGTGCGCTCAGAATATTTTCAGATGCTCAAGATAATTTTGTGTGGACTCCACATTTTTGCGTGTGCATGGGCTAATGTCACATTTGCGCAGGGTACTTTTGCATTCGCTTAACATTTCCTGCATGTGCACGGGTAAATATTTTATGAGCTCCACATATTTTTGCATGCTTAAGACATGTTTTGAGTGCCTATGCTTGCTCTGCGCGCTCATCAAATATTTTGTCGTGTGCATGGAGTAATTTTGTGTGCACTTGACATACTTTGTGCGCCTGTGACACTGTAAACTTGTGCCCCGCCCCTTGTGCCCTCCAGCCAGGTGAACGCCAGGGACGCTCAGGGCCGGACTCCGCTGCACCTGGCGTGCGAACGGGGCGACGTGTCCTGCGTGAGGGAGCTGCTGGAGGAGTGTCAGGCTCGAACCGACATCACCGACCAGGACGGCAACACGCCCGTGCACTGTGCCGCCAAGCACGACTCCGCCCTCCTCGTGGAGGTGGGGCTTCGTCCAACTAAAATCATCTTAATAGATAACGATGGATCGGTGGGACGTTTAAATGTTTGGTTAATTATCGCTCCGCCCCCTCCTGCAGGTGCTGTGTTCCCAGCCGTGTTTGGGCGTGAACGCGCTGAACGCTGCAGGAGAGACGGCGCTGTACGTGGCTTGTGGTTTGGGCAGGGTGGAGACGGCCAAGGCGCTGCTGGGGGGTGGGGCTCGCTGTGACGTGCCGGGAGGGGCGGGGCTTCCCATACACGCAGCCATGAAGCACAGCCAGAAGAGGTGAGGGGGCGGGGCAAAGGGTTCGACGTGCTGTAGTTCAAGTCTTACATTGATGGTTGATGTTTCTCTCGTTTCTCTGCCTCTCTCGTCATCTCTCTCGTTCTCTCTCCAGTTGTGCCGAGGTTATTCTAGCTGCTGATCCGTCTCAGCTCCAGGCTGAAGATCCGCTCTACGGTGGAACTCCGCTGCACTGGGCCAAGAGCGCCGAGGTCAGCAGGACACAGACACACACACACACACACACACTTACACTCGTTTCTGGTAATTACTCGTTGTCTTGTTGGCGTTTCGCAGATGAGTCGCCTCCTGCTGGAGCGCGACTGCAACGTCAACTACCTGAGCAAGACGGGCGAGAGTCCGTTGCACATCCTGACCAAGAGGGGCCGCTTCGAGGCCGCCATGACTCTGCTGACCCACGGGGCCGACCCCAACATCAGGGGCCAGGACGGCAACACCGCGCTGCACCTGGCCATGAAGGTGGGCGCCACCACCACGCACGGGGCAACGCGCGGGTCGGCAGGTCATCGAAAATATTGTTTATTTGTTTGTTTGTTTGTTTCCTGGGCAACGCAGCTGGACCACATGGACCTGATTAAGGCGCTGATCGTTTTCGGGGCGGACGTGGAGATCCATAACGACCTGGGAGAAACGCCCGGCCTCATCGCCGCTCGCACCAGCAAGGGTGAGGGAGAAAGAGGGAGGGGCGGGGGAGGGGAGGAAGGGAACGTGGAGGGCTGGGAGGGGCATGGAGTGAGAAACGGAGGTAGGGATGGACTGAGGGAAAGAGGGAGGAAGAGAGGAATAGCAGCCAAGGAGGAGGGAAGTAGAGTAAGAAGGATGAAGGCAGGAAAACAAGGATGGAGGAGAGAAAGAGGGATATAGGGAGGTAAAGAGGGATGGAGGAATGAAGGAGGGATGGAGGGAAGGATGGAGAGGAAGAGGGATGGAGG
>JAVGVS010000856.1:55687-76365 GCA_032718565.1 Distichodus sexfasciatus
CTCACTCACTCACTCACTCTCTCTCCATCTCTCCCTCTCTTTTCTCTTTCTCTTGCTCTCTTCCTTATGTCTCTCTCTCTCTCTCTCTCTCTCTCTCTCTCTTTTCCTTCCTTCTCTCTCTCTCTCTCTCTCTCTCTTTCTCTCTCTGCCTCCGTCTCTCTCTCTTTCTCTTGCTTCCACTGTCTCTCTCTCTCTTTCTCTCTCTCTCTCTCTCATCTCTCCAGCCCCGTCTCCTCTCCCGAGTCGATCTCGTTCCAGTTCGGTGGGTGAGTCTCTGGGTCTGGTTGGTGGTCGAGTGATGAAGGCTGTGACTACTCATCCCGCCTCGTCCAATCCGGTGCTGCTTCCCTTCTCCCGCGGTGACAGCATCATGCTACTGGTCCCCGAACCGCGCAACGGCTGGCTCTACGGTCGCCACGATGCCACGCTGCGGTAACAATAATAGTTTTAATGATAAAGCGCGTGGTTATGTAGATCCCCTAGCGGCGAGGACGTCAAAATCGTACTTTATGATGCTAACAAACTCTTTATCTTAAGTATGTTGCGTTGTTTGTGTATGACGTGATATCGCAGCTGTCAAACTTCTACGTTTGCCTATGCTAATAAAGAACACGCAATTACTTAATTTCTATGATCAATTTCTTTAAAAAGTGGATTTATCACGATTTAAGAACAATGCAGAACCATACAGCAGAACACTAAAATCCAAGAACGTAAAATTTAAGAACGCCAAAGTTTACAAATTTTTAAAATGGAAATGTTTAAGACTTTTCTAACCAACTTCTTTAAGGACAAATTTGAAAAAAAATACTAAAGAAAATATTGGTTTCCATAAGAAATTAAGGACATTTGTGATACCTCAAGTGCAGTTCGCTGTTGTGACCACCAGAGGCAGAGTTGTTCATGTAGCTCTTTTTACTGTGTAGCTAATGTGCGAAAGGTTTTCATGAAGTACAATTCCTGCTATTCTTCAACTACATGTGTGCCTGGCCAAAAATTCTGCTGGAAGTAAACATGTAGCTAGCTATTAATGTTAGCTAATAATTTCATTAATTGTTACGAATATTAGTACTTCAAATCAGATTTTTGACCCAGTCTCCTTTAATTTGTCGACAGGAATTTTAATTCAAGAACTGAAACTTTTCCTACCTCAGACACTTTTTACGCTTAACATTTTAATTATTGTTCTAATAATTAGCTAGTGGCTAGTATTTCTCTAAGTGAATGAACTAAGCACGATTTACGTTTGCAGGCAGGGCTGGTTTCCCGCAGCTTACGTTGCTAACGCCGATGACTTCCTGTCTTTAATCTCCAGGTGGGAACGTAACAACGTAACCCTTTTGCAATATTTTTACTATTACATTTCCGTAAATCTTTAGCTTTTGATCCTATTCGTTCTTTTTTATGACATCGAGAAGTGGGCCGTCTCTCCGCAGCCACAGCATGAACAACCTCCTGGACCCGGCCGGCCAGTCGGACGCCTCCGACTCAAAAACCTTCGTAGAGATCCCGCCCCCGGCTCCGCCCATTCGCCGAGCCTCGGCCGACCTCCGCCCCATTTCTCCCCTCCCCCTCCCCGAAAAGAAGGCGGAGACCACCTACGAGCCCAAGCCCAATCACAAGAGCTATAACGAGATCCCGCCCCCGGCTCCGCCCACCCGTAGGGCTTCGGGGGACTTTCGGCCGATTTCTCCCGCCCCCGACAGGAGGGCGGAGTCTCACTTTGAGAGCAAAGTGGAGACAAAGAGTTACTCAGAGATCCCGCCCCCGGCTCCGCCCCTTCCCAAACCGACCGCGGACGGTCATCCGGTTTCGCCCCTCCCCGAAAAAAGGGTGGAGTCCGGCCCCGAGGTGAGTGGGAAAATAATTGGATAAGAAGGTTTTTAGGGTTAAATTTTAACTTTAATAAAATTTTGATCTCTTTAAATGAACACCAACAAGGAGAAAATTTGGGGTTTTATTTTTATTTAGTATTCGGTGCTTTTTCTTCTCATAATTTATGCTTTTTTGCTCTTTTTTAGAGGTCAAGTCTTCATGCGCACTTCCCCGAACACCCCCTATTTCCCAGGTAAAGCTTCACCTGTATGTTTTGCTTATAATTTTTCTTCCTTGCTTGCTAAAACCTAAAACAAACGGCTTAAAAATCTTCAAAATTGGCTCAAAGAGGCTTTAAAAACATTTTGTAGGGGTTTCATCGCAATTTGATATTAATTGATATCGATTTTTTATAAATATTATATTGATTCAGCGGACGGTATCGCAAACTCTGCTACGATACAATTTGTTGAACCGATGTATCGTGTAGATTGATGTTGCTCGATGTATCGTCACACCCTCTTTCTCTAAAAGCTCAGTTTCTCTTGTCTTGCTACAGGGGATCGAACCCTTTCGCAACGGTGAAGCTCCGCCCCACGGTGACCAACGACAGATCGGCACCGAAAATCCACTGACCGATACCATGGCGACAGATAAGAGTCCGCACTCTGCGATTGGCCGAGAGGCTTAATACATTCCGTAGCTATAGAATGGTAGAAAGTGCACGGTGCTGGAATACAACAGGACACAATACAATACGACATTTTTGAAATTTTATTTGGCAGAAATTCGTTTTTTTTCCCCAATTTGTAAAAGTCCCAGTTTATGTAACTGACAAATTTCCTAAATTCTCCTCGTGTTCTTGTCACTTTTTGTCAGATGCTAAATGTATCGTTGGTAAGAATTCTCAATGTGGCTCAAAGCAAAAATGATTTCACATTGTTTCATCCAGTTTTTTGCTTCCAAATTTTCCAAATTTGATGTGTAAGAAGTTTGTAAAATTAAAACGTAGAATGTTAGTGGGATGAGTAGTTGAGCATTTTAGATGTTACTTTATTAGCTTTGGGCTAACATAAAATTAGCGCGTGTGTCAAAAGATTTTACTTTTGGCAAACGTTGAGCGATTTTCAAAGTTCTTTTTTGTGTTGGATTCAGTTTAATTCACATTTAATTCTGATTACAAACCCTGAGAGAATTTGGACAATTAGCCAACATTTGCCAAAGTTATGAACTAAGGTATTATTATTTTTTAACTCACATTCCACATTATTACCTGAATATATTTGAGGAAATATTAATTATATTAAGAAACTTTACTGCATTAATTATCAATGGGACCCATTTTAATTCAATCTATTTTTAAAATAAGCTTTAAACTTGATAGCGAATTTTTAAAAAACTAGAATGTCCCTCGATTGTCTTTCCCATTTGTGTGTGTAATGTAACTTAGCGTCTGTAAAATAAAACTGCAGAGCTCGTACGTGAAAGGACTTTTATTCTGCCTTTAATCGTTTTTCTCTCTTTCACAACTCGTTTTTGCGCATCATCGCTTTTACCAGCTCTATTTGGAGCGAGGGATGAAGAGAAGGAGGAAGGAGGTGGGAGAGGGAGGGAAAGGGCTGAGAAAGGAGGAGAAAAAGAGTGAGACGAGTGAGAAGCAGGGTGAGAGAGTTAGGGCTCGGATAAAACTGCTCACGAACACACAATTTGTATAAAAATACATAAATAAATAGGGAAGGGGGCGGGGTCAGGCGAGGTTCCCACCCCTGGCGTTATGGGGCGGAGTCCGGCATCCATGAGTGGGGAGACTGGTGTGGGCTGGGGTCAGGAGGTGTTGAGGGTGGGAAGTTACGTCGGGTTGCCAGGTGCGACACATTTATTCGTGAACGATGGCCTCGAACTCTGAAAGGATGAAACAAAGATACGGTGTCAATTTAAAATATAATTTGATGATTTTTGTTAGCTATTTACGTAAACATGGTTTAGTAAAATGTAAATGCTCTACAAGTTTCTTATTTGAAACTTAATGGTTAAAAACTTTTTCTTAACAATGAGATGCACTTTAGCGGAATCCCGCAAGGTTTTGAGTTGGGTTCAATTTTGTTTTCAAATTAATCAAAGCTTTTGTTTAATGAGTGTCTCCTCGCACTCCGCTATTACTGTTTCGCGTTGTTGAAGTCACCTCGAAGTATATTCCCCTGCTAGTATATTGACCCTGGTGGTCTAGTCCCTGGTGATGTTATGGTCAGGACACCACACCACCATGGCCTGGGTTTGAACTTCCTTGGAGCAGTTGGTAGCATAACAGTTAGGCAGTTTGCTCTGTGACTGGAAGGTCACAGGTTCAGATCTCGAACCGAGGTGCTCGTTCCCAGGGTTGAGGTACCGCCCCCAAGCACTGCTCCCCGGGCGCTGCCAAAAGCTCCCTTACGGAAGGATCAAAGTCAGAGCTCACATTTTGTTTATCCGGAGCAACTTCTATTTTCCTCATTTCAGGGACAGTCTCCCTGCAGTAACTTAAGGGTCTTGATCAGGAACCCAGTGATCGTAGCTCTGGAGGTAGGATTCGAACCCATAACCTCTTGGTCCAGAGGTCAGTATCCTAATCACTAGACTATCACCACCACCTTCCCCATGTTCCGTCAGGAGTTCCAAATTTTTCATCAACAGCAAATTAGCCAAACAGATACTGTGCATTCGGGAGAGATAAAGTAACCGGGTCTCACCATCCACCCCGATCTTGCCGTCCCCGTCCTTGTCTGCGGCGGACAAGAAGGCTTTGGTCTCCTTGTCGCTCAGATCTCGGCCGTCTTTGGAAAAGCCCTTCAGCACGAACCTTTCAAATTTGAAATTCACAATTAATTCCAACAATTTCACTTTCTTTACCTTAGAAACCTTTCGCGATGCTAACACTTAGCAGAAACCCAACTGACCCCCTAAAGGAAAGGAAACGTACACAAATGTTGGTGTAACTAACATTCTTACTACACTACAAGCTAAAAAGAAAAAGTAGCTAACGACATCCAAGCTGTTTCATCCATTATTACTTCATATTTGTGCTATAGCATACTCTTAAATCATTTTTAAAAATGTGAAATATGATCTATGTTCTCAGATGCCACTTCTACAAATTCACCAATCTGAATATTTTTGCAGCAGTGTAGCATTTTGTTCTACAAAATACTACCTCACTATTTGTTCATATAAAATTAGAAGCAGGATGTTTTAAAAGTAGCGTTACTACTTATAAGCTACTGGAAAAATATAATAAAGTTTGTAGCGTCGCTAATTTTAACTAGCTGGCAAAAGCAGCTAACTAGTGCACTAAAGTTAAAGTACAGCTTGACGGTCACGGATTTGATCCCCAGGTCGTTCGTGGGGGTCTTTCTGAGTGGAGTTTGCGTGCTTTCCCCATGTTGGCGTGGATTTTCTCCCACAGTCCAAAAGCATGCAGTTTAGGTTAATTGGTTACTCTAAATTGCCCCCATAGGTGTAAATGCGTTGATCCCCACCTCGCGCCACGATCGCAATAGAGATTAAGCAATTCAGATGATAAGCTCAGGAAATCTTTTAGCTTCTTACGTCCAACCTGAAGCTTTTCTAGAGACGCGCTTCCTCCTCATGAGGACACATAGAAAAATCTCCCCACAGTAGTGTGTTGAACTCACTTGAGCTCCTCCTCCTCGATGAAGCCGCTAGCGTCTACGTCCAGCACCTTGAAGACTTTCTTCACGTTGTCCGCAGACATGGCCTTCAGCCCCACCAGCTCAAAGAACTTCTTGTGGTCGAAAGACTCTGCGGCTACACACACACACACACATATTCTTGTATTACTTTCTTTGTGAGGTCCGTTAATTCTACAGCTAACCTTTACCTCAGTAACCAAAAGCCAATCTTTCAGTTTCTCAAATAAAATTTTCTACAAAATAATTTCTCCTTATGGGGACTGGTGCAGTGTCTCCACAAAGCCATAAAATACGAATAAAAGTGTTTGTGAGGGACAGCCAGGTCCTCACAACGCCATAAATAAACAAACACGTTTGGTTCATACCGTTTTGTTGTTGGTGGTGATTTTTGGTGGGGGCGTGAAAAAGTTACAATAATATAAATGTATATTAATATTTATACTAAGCACATGCAAAACACTTATAAAAAATGAACAAAATGGGTGCAAACATTAAAAATGATTTTCGGAAATAACGAATAGAGGAAGAGCCTGAGATTTTAAAAAATCATTATGTTTTATAATTAATACCTAAAGAAAATTATGTTAAAAAATGTTTTTTCTTCACTGTGGGATAAATGTGTAAAATGAGAACCTTGAAAAGCGTCCAGGGCCTTCTTGATGTCGTCGGCTTTCAGCAGTTCCTGCATTGCCATCTTGGCAGCTGAAACACACACACAGAAACACACGTGTGTGTGTATAAGCACAAAAGAAATGTAACTTTTAACTGCCATAAACACACTCTTCAATGTTACACACACTTCTCCTGCCATGACAGTCCAGCGTTGACAGCACTGATGTATTTGTTGACCCTTAAACCTGTTGAAATGGAATTTTCAGCAGTAAAACGCTGTGTGTGTTTGTGTGTGTTAAACATATCTATCATGGTAACGTTTCACAACAACGTGCCTCTGCCTCTAAGTTAAGCCATTCCAGATAGCGCATTTTATGACCACGTTGTTGTTTTTCTTGCTGTGTGTGTGTGTGTGTGTGTGTGATAGCAGGTGAGAGGCAGAGACCTACTCATTTATCGTGAGACCCTAGAACAACTTATAAGGGGTTCACACACACAAATAACACAACTGCACAGAGACTTGCACCAGCAGCTGTGCGTGTGTGTGTGTGTGTGTGTGTGAAGCGTGTGTTGAGGTTTAAGTAGAGGGATCCCTTGGTGAGTATCGTAGCTGTTGCCACCCACACTTAAAATGTCACCTCGCTTTACAGTGTCTGATGTCTCACACACACACACACATATGTGCAGGATTACAGCGGTATAGTGTTTCCCCAGAGGGCAGACGCATCTTACGTAGGTCTCATTCTTCCCCATACAACACACACACACACACTGTGTTGGTATTACTATCATTGTGAGGTCCTTTTATAGACTCCTAAAGATGGGACCTCACAAAGATAGTATTAACATGTGCGTATATGTACGTGTGTGTGTTCTACGTAGATGTTTTTCTTCCCCATACCTCACACACACTCTCACACACACACACACACACATATTGGTATTACTTCACCTTGTGAGGACCATAGAAACCCCAAGGAGGGACCTCACAGAGATAGTAATGTTAATGTGTGGTGTGTGTGTTGTATTATGTCGGAAAAACACAATACAACACACACACACAAACACAACACAACCCAAAATACAACCCAACAGATACACACTCATGCAACACACAGCACACAAGTTGGATATATTTAGTGTTTTTAGTCAGATTATATTTACACTTTTTACATTTATATATTTAATTTACAACCTTAACCTCTGTAAATTTTGACCTATTTTAGTTTCTCAAATACAACATGGACATTTTGTCTAAAATAATGTCTCTTGATGTGGACCGGTCCAACATCCTCCGAAAGCCAAAAAGTGTTCATCAGCCAGGTCCTCACAATGCCATATACACATGAACACACACACGTTTGGTTTATACCATTTTGTTGTTGGTGGTTATTTTTGGTGGGAGTGTGAATAAGTAAAAAAAAGAAGGAACAATTTTATTTCTATATTTATATTAATATTCATGTTAAGCACATGCAACAGACCAGGAACAAAAAGAGGGACATTCAAAAGCAAATGCAAAAAAATTCTTGTCAGAAATCAAGCAGGTCTAGATTTATATATTTAATTTACGAACCGACTGACACACAATGGGTCACCTATAGCCCCGCCCCCTTCATTAAAGCTAATTAATGCAGAATGTGGAGGATTAAAAGGTTAACGTAATTAACCCTTGACAAGTAATTAACCTGATCAGTAATTAAATCATGTAGTTATGCATAAACACTTTAATAACACACACATTTGTCAAATGTCAATTTAAAGTTAAGATTTTCTCTCTTCTACTTTTATAACGACATATTAAACATGTACATGTAATATTTGTAATTGTAGTAATTTTCCGTTAAATTACATTGTAATTTCTTGTTACCACAACGATAGGTAACTAAATAATTACATTCCACATACAGTGCATTTATAATAATAAATAAGAAATGAATCAATTTAATCAGCAACGTTACATTTTTCTCTCTATAACAATCATAATTAAAAAAATTAATTAATTAAAATTGATTCTAACCTTAAGTAATTAAAATTACGATCTACATTCATCACAATGAAAATTCCTGGCTTTTATTAACGACTTTCTACTAGAACCATAATTCCACATTTCTAATGAATGCCTAATTATGCAAATCTCTCATTAGCATAAAAATAAAGCTAATGATAAAATCGTTTTTACTTTTTCTTTTTAAGCAGCGTTTCCAGACTTACCGGTGTGTGTGTGAGGGGGAGAGAGAGAGGTGGAGGGAGTGTGAGAGAGGAAGAGAGGGTGATGATGAGGGAGGAGAAGAAGCCTTATATACGCCGCACACCGACTCCGTCTATTTCAGGAGCCAACGACATAACACACGGCGGAATGGAGGGAGGGAGCGAGAGAAAGAAAGAGAGGAGGGGAGGATCGATTTCTTAGTGGCACTAACGAATCAAACTATTAATAATGTTCTCTCTCTTTCCCTCCCTCCTTCTCTCAATCTCTCCCTTTCTCTTTTTCTCTTTATTTTCTCTTTTTCTTTCATTCCTTCTTTCTTTCACCATCATTCCATTTTCTTTCTTTCTTTCTTTCTTTCTTTCTTTCTTTCTTTCTTTCTTTCTTTCTTTCTTTCTTTCTTTCCTTCCTTCCTGCTCTTATTCTTCTTTACACCACCAGTTAAAAGTTTGGACACACCTTCCCATTCAATACTTTTTCTTTATTTTCATTACTATTTACATTTTAGATTCTCACTAAAGGCATCAAAACTATGAATGAACACATATGCGACTCTGCACGGGGAAACCAGCTGCTTGTCGCAACGGAGGTTTCAGAGAAAAGCGAGCGTTTATGTTGCGTGGGGTTTTTAGTGTTTTGAAACAGTGGAAGGTCTATACTGTACTGTTGTGAATAACTTTCGCTGAAAAACATACCCTTTCCATCCTAAAAACGTGACTTTCTTGAGGTGAGGAATTCAATTCCAGCAGAATGTTAAAAGTTTCTGTTTTGACCGCTCTACTTCAATATTTACGGTAAATCCACTGGTTGACTAGCGTGAAGATATTTCTCCGGAATCCATCTCCGTCTCCCGAGTTCAGTTAACCTAACGCAGGTAGGCTATCCGTGTGGCTGTGAATGCAGCGTAGGCTACCGTAAATGCAAACGTAGCCGTGACCGCACCAAGCGTCTGTGAGTGCTACGGCAATAGTCAACTTCAAAGGCAGATTTCTCCGTTTCTCACTTGAGGAACATGACAGGAGAAACCCGACTCATTTGAATGTTGATATCTCAGTCATATGTCGTCCGATGCATTCGATATAGGTATCATTTTAATGGTTGATTTATGCCCTTTCATGAAAACATGATAACTCAACTTTGAAAACTTGCGACAAGCGACTGGTTTTGCCGTGGAGGGTCACATATGGAATTATGTAGTAAACAAAAAAGTGTGAAATAACCCAAAACATGTTTTATATCTTAGATTCTTGAAAATAACCACCCTTTGCTTTGATCACTGCTTTGCACACTCTTGGCATTCTCTCGATGAGCTTCATGAGGTTGTCATCTGAAATGGTTTTCCAACAGTCTTGAAGGAGTTCCCAGAGATGCTGAGCACTTGTTGGCCCTTTTGCCTTCACTCTGCGGTCCATCTCATCCCAAACCATCTCGATTGGGTTTAGGTCAGGTGACTGTGGAGGCCAGGCCATCTGGCGCAGCACTCCATCACTCTCCTTCTTGGTCAAATAGCCCTTACACAGCCTGGAGGTGTGTTTCTGGTCATTGTCCTGTTGAAACTCATCAGACCAAAGCACAGATTTCCACTGGTCTAATGTCCATTCCTTGTGTTTCCTGACCCAAAGAAATCTCTTCTGCTTGTTGCCTTTCCTTAGTAGAGGTTTCCTAGCAGCTATTTGACCATAAAGGCCTGATTCGCGCAGTCTCCTCTGAACAGTTGATGTAGAGATGTGTCTGCTACTAGAACTCTGCGTGGCATTTGGCTGGGCACTGATCTGAGGTGCTGTTAACTTGCAATTTCTGAGGCTGGCGACTCGGATGAATTTATCCTCAGCAGCAGAGGTGACTCTTGGCCTTCCTTTCCTGGGGCGGTCCTCATGTAAGCCAGTTTCGTTGTAGCGCTTGATGGTTTTTGCGACTGCACTTGGGGACACATTGAAAGTTTTTGCAATTTTCCGCACTGACTGACCTTCATTTCTTAAGGTTGCGATGGACTGTCGTTTCTCTTTACTCAGCTGTTTGGTTCTTGCCGTAATATGAATTCTAACAATTGTGAAATAGGGCTTTCAGCTGTGTACCAACCTGACTTCTGCACAAATCACAAACCTTTCAGGTGACTACCTCATGAAGCTCATCGAGAATGCCAAGAGTGTGCAAAGCAGTGATCAAAGCAACAGGTGGTTATTTTCAAGAATCTAAGATATAAAACATGTTTTGGGTTATTTCACACTTTTTGTTCACTACATAATTCAATATGTGTTCATTCAGAATCTACAATGTACATAGTCATAAAATAAACAATAAAACATTGAATGGGAAGGTGTGTCCAAACTTTTGACCGGTAGTGTACTTCTTTCATTCCTATTTTTCATTTCTTCCTTCTTTTCTTTTTATCGTTGATTCTCTCTTTCATCTCTCTCTCCTCCTTTCTCCGTCACTGCTCTCTTTCTTTCTTTCTCGATTCGTTTTCACACCCCCTTCTTTAATTAATCCTCCCTTTCATTCTGTTTCTGTTCATTGTTGCGCCTTCTTTCTTTCCCAATTTTTCTTTACGTCCTTTAAATTCTCCTTTTTTCCCTCCCTTTCATCACTCTCCTGACATTCATCCTTTCTTTCTGTCATTCATTTTTCTTTCTTGGCTCTTTACGTTCTTGTCTTTAAATGTTCCTCTCTTTCTTTCCTCCTTACTCTCCTCATCATTGCTCTTTCTTTCATTCCCCCCCGCTCTCTCTCTATTTTCTCGCTTTTCTTTTCCTTTCTCTGTATCACTTCTTTTTGTCTTTATTCCTCCAACCTCTTCTTTAATTTTTCATTCATCCCCTATCGGATCTCTCTTCATCTCTCTCTCTCTCTCTCTCTCTCTCTCCATCTCTAGTTAGAGGTGTATATACAGTATCACTCAACATCTCAATGCTGCCAGTGCGGATCATCAACCACATTCATCTTGGCCACGCTAGGTGTGTGTGTGTGTGGGTTCATATATCCACACACACCTACACACACACACACATCAACATATAACACCCCCAAAATGTACTGATGCTGTAGCTATAAAAAATGATGATATACACACACACACACACACTGGGCTCAAAAAGCAGGAAATGACATCATCTGTCTCTCCACCTCCCTCTGTCCATTCTGTCCATCTCTCTCTCCCTTCCTTTCTCCTTATCTATCTCTCCTTCGCATTCCCTCCGTCTCTTACTGTACCTCTCGCTCTTTTCTCTCCTCCGTTATTTCTTTCTTTCTTTCATTTTCCCTATCCTTCATTCCCTCTCTCTCTCTCTCTCTCTTCCTCTGTCCCCTCCCCCTCTCTGTTTTGTGTCTTTTCTTTCCATCTCTCCCTCCTTCTGCCTTCCTCTCATTTCTCTCTCTCTCTTTTTCTCTCTCTCCCTTCATCTCTCCCGTTCTCATTCTTTCCTTTCCTCTCTTTTCTCTCTCTCTTTCTCACTCTCTCCTTTTGCTATTTTTCCTGTCTCCCTCTCCCCCTCTTTTTTCTTTCTATCTCCCCACCATCACTCTCTCCCTTTCTCTGTCTTTCTCCCTTTTTCTCCTTATCTCTCATTCTTCAGCTCTTTTTCACTCCTTTCTCTCTCTCTCTCTCTCTCTCTCTCTCTCTCTCACACACACACACACAGACTTTCTCATTCTTTTCTTTCCTCTCGTCTCTCTCTCTCTCTCTCTCCTCCATCATACACGCTCTCTCTCCCTTTTTCTCCTTCTCTCTCATTATTTCGCTCCTTTTCACCCTTTCTCTCTCTCCCTCTCTCTCTTTCTCTATACTCGCTCTCTCCTTCTCTCTCCCTCACTTTCTCTCTCTCTCCTCATTGACCCCTCTGTTGTGTGTGTTTGTGAGAGAGTGATTTCTCCTACTGTTATTACATTACACTGTCTCAGCACTATCTCACACACACACACACACACACAGAGCTCTGGCCACTGTTTAGAGCAGTAACAAGTGAGAAAGAGAGAGAGAGATGGACAGAAATAGCTAGAAAAAGGAGGTGCTGGCCTGCCGACATCCAGCTAATAAATAAGGAGATGTGATGAGAAGAAGGACGACTAGAGGACACCACAAAGAAAACACACACACAAACACACTACTACACACACTAAATAACGTCTAGTAACGACAAAATGTTTAGCTCTTTAAAAGTAACAACCAACACAAGCTTTAGTCCCCACAAGTAGGCAGGTCCCCATTAGGTACATTTGTCCCCACGAGTAGCGTGTGCCAGAAAACACACACACACACACACACACACACTAAATAAACCCTTATCTCTAACATTAAGCTCAGCATACGACAATAAGACTTCTTTTATAGTTTTCTTTTAAGACCTAGGATAGGGAGGACGCAAGCTCAAGTCCCCACAAGTAGGCCGGTCCCCATTAGGCACTGTAGGTGTAAGTAGTGCGCAGCATGAATAAAACCCACACCGCTCCAGGGCTCCACACGGTACACGGCTCCAGTTGTTCCAGGCATCAGCCGGCAGCTTCTGAAGCACCATAACTGAAGTGTGCCAAGTAGCGGAGCCTCCTGAATAATGTTCCGCTGTTAAATTTAACTCCGCCGGCCTCAAGGCTTCCACCGACACAGAACAAACCAAAGTTGGACTACTGGGACTCGTTTGTTAAAGCGTGTTACGCAAATGCTAGTCTTACAGAGTTTGAAAATGTACATGCTCAAATATGTGCGGACTGATTTCGTGTTGTTAGAGTAGCATCAAGAATTTCACATTCTGCACCTGCAAAGTCGGGACCGACCTACTACTGGGGGCAAAAAAATGTGTTTGCTGTTTTTCTGTGTGTATTTGCTGTGTTTCTGTGTGTTTGTGTTTACCTTCGCTAATAAAAGTTATTCCAGGATGCAAATATGACATCATGAAATGACAACGCTTTCCAATAAGTGATAAGATTTATAATTACCATTACTAGCTAATTCCAATTACACATTTGATTGCTTCATTACTTTTTCCGCTTTCCCCAGAGGACAATAATAATGATTTATGATTTGTTTTACGCACATAGTGGCGGCAGAATGGGCTAAAGAAAACAAGCACAGTTTAATATAGCAAGACGTTTGGAAGAAAAATGTTTGGAGTGTTAGTGATTCTGTCAATCACGTCTTTGAAATCTCTCGCTCCCTAGTTTCTTAGGAAACGTGGCATGAGGCTTGTAAGCATGTGTGTGTGTGGTGTGTATGTCACAGATTTCTGAGTGTACAATATCCTGTGACCTTGAGAGTCCGAATTACAGAACACTCGCTATTCTGAACTGAAGAGGCAATGTGAAACCTCAACCACATATACACACACACACACACATAACCAAATTTCTCACCCACACCCATGCATTCACTTGCAGTGCGCGAAAGAGAACGTGCAACTGCGATGGGCTTTGTGTGAGTGTTGATTTGTGTGCGTGTGTGTGTGTGTTCTAAGTCTAACTTTCAGTTTAAACCCAGCTTCACGCGTCAGACATTCTGCATCTCTGAGAGCTTGCTGCGCTAATACTTGAGTTAAATAAAGACGATGACACAACTGCGCACTGTAAAACACTCTCTCGTTCACGCATTTCAACGAAATTACATTTTTCAATGATTTTTGAACTTGAAAAATTAGTTTCTCTCAGTTGCGGCTCTATGCCTTTTTCCACCTGCTTTGGTGCCGCCCTCTAGTGGTGGATTTCAGCACTAACGCGATTTTGACTTTCATTCTGCAATATGCAAATATGCTGTAGCTCTTAATATACTGAACCATTATGAATATTACATTGTAAAAATGATTAATTTGATTATTTATATTGGATAAGAGTCTCAAAAAGACAGTGTCTTTATCTGCTGATGATGTCAGATGTCACCCACTTTGTACAAAAGCATTTCGAGACTCTAGTTCAATATCAATAATCAAATCGATAATTTTAACAATGCATTACGCATAATGATGCAAAATATGCTATTATTTATTAATATTATCTTTAGGTACATTATCCCAGTTTAAGATACAGTTGAATGTTGTTTAAGGTTGTAGACAAATTTCCCCTGTGCATCTAGATTAAAAATATTCTATTAAACTATTGTGTGTATTCAGTACAAAACCTTGTGCCTTTTAAAAAACTTTACAGCCTACATTTAACCAGGGCAAATGGAAATAGGACAAGAACCCAGACTCATTTTAGCTGTACAATCTGGCCGTCTGCCCCAGGGCACATTCAGGTGTACTGGGGGTTCTTACGTACAAGAAAGAACTAAATTGGACTTGCGCTACAAAGCATTCTGACAATAAAAACTAATGACAAACCATTAGGAACGTTTCTGGTTGTTAACATAATGGATCTTAACGGGGTAAGATTTCATTTTAGTCCGAATATAAAGATTTGTATTGAGATTACATTGTTTTTAACCATTCGGATTATTATTTTCTACTGGGTAGTTAGACCCAATCTTACACTAGAATAAAGCCAGCCGGTTTTACCGGGATTTCGGCTCAGGGTATTTTGAGTCTAGACCAGTGGCCAAAATAATTGTACAGTTGTTTAGCTTATATATTTCATTAACTTGCATGCATCTGGAACTTAAATAATCATTTAGGGAGTCTACTATAGACTGTAAGCTACTATTAGCACCTTTTACATACACTATACACATTGAAAACAATCCTCAGCGCCTCTTTGAATTTGCATCCGGTCTGGGTTACGCCTAGGGTGTCCTTAAAGGCTGGAAATGCCCCTGAACTTGGAGCTTAAATATATAACATACATTTTCAGATAGTTCACTGTTTCGGGTAGTAGACACACACAGACTTTGTAATCTCAGATAAATCCAAATTGTGTGCTCTTTAATTGCTGTTTAAGATATGAACATCTACTTACTGACTGAAACTGAAAGTGAACTAAAAATAATAGTAGGTTAAGGCACAAATTATGGCTGTGTTCTATTCTGAAAGCAGTTAAGATGTACAGTAAGTTGTGCCCTTTTCCAAAAATCTTTGGAGGAAAACAAAAATGTATAAGTGCTTATAATTACGCCGTCTTAAAAATGAATGTTTTCACCACTGACCAAAGTTAATACTACATAAAAAAGAATGTATGTTTAGCTAACTTAAGTATGTTGAGTCATGACAAAAGTCACCACAGTATTATAACATCATGAATATTACTACCGTCAACAATACTTTGGGTATAATTTATAGTCTTGGTCATACTGATAACAGTTTTAGAATTGAATAATTAGTCTTTTTTTGCAACGGCCATTAATCCAACAAAAATTCACAAACTCCGCCATTTTGCATTTCCAAGTTTTGTGATTAAGTGTTAATTAATTAATTTGGCTAAATAGTGAGAGAAGTTTCTCAGAAACTTCAACTTATAACCAAACAGCTCTCGTAATTGTAAAAATGTGATTTCTAACAGGTCAAAATGATGGAAAACTATAAATAATTACTCAGCTTCGCCACCCGTGTCTATGGTGACTAGGGAGCAGATAGATGCTCCCTACAGAGGGGCCATTTCTATCAAAATAGGACGCATTGTGCGTGTAGTTTTGTGGATTTGTGTGGTAAATGTCGACACACAGACATGTTGCACTCGTTTTTTCTGTCAAAACTTTCGCTTCCTCTCTGTCCAAAAGTGTTTTTCTTCGGATGACAAGACCAGCAGCTACGCGTAGAAACTCCCCAGGTCGCCGCCATGTCGCTGCCCCAACAGCTGCGCGATGAGAGGTGAGATGAAAACCCGGACAAAAATCGCCTCAAAATGCCTTAAACCTCATCTTTTCTCCTCATTTCACCTTCAACAGCGAGAGAAGAATAAGAATTACTGAGGAAAGTTGAACCGTCGAGCCTCGGATTAGTTTACGCGCCGAGATTAATCTGAGGGGAAATGTTAATAATGTTAATGGTTTTTTTTTTTTTTTTCTCTCAGCGACTTCGAGCAACTTCCAGACAACGTTCCTGTCAGCGCTACCATCGCCGATATCGAGGAGAAACGAGGTTTTATTGTTTATTTTGTGAGTTATATTTCATATAAATACTTCACTGTTGCTCTTTCTGGGGTTGGAACACAGCGATATGAATCAAAAATATGGCGAATTAATGTTCTCTGAATCAGCCTTAAGATGTTTTACAGTCAGAACACAAAATGAGCTTCTGAGGTTTTACTGGAATATGGACCTGCTTGACAAAATGTTATACCTGTCTCACACGCTGCACACCAGTCTCACATGCTGCACACCCGTCTCACGCGCTGCACACCCGTCTCACACGCTGCACACCCGTCTCACGCGCTGCACACCCGCCTCACACGCTTCTCACATGCTACACACCTGTCTCACACGCTACACACCTGTCTCACACACTACACACCTGTCTCACACGCTACACACCTGTCTCACACGCTTCTCACATGCTACACACCTGTCTCACATGCTACACACCTGTCTCACACGCTACACACCTGTCTCACACGCTACACACCTGTCTCACACGCTACACACCTGCCTCACACGCTTCTCACATGCCACACACACTTCACATGCTACACACCTGTCTCAGACGCTACACACCTTTCTCACACAATACACACCTGTCTCACACGCTACACACCTGTCTCACACGCTACACACCTGTCTCACACGCTACACACCTGTCACACACACTACACATGCTACACACCTGTCACACACACTACACATGCTACACACCTGTCTCACACACTACACATGATACACACCTGTCTCACACTACACACGCTACACACCCGTCTCACACGCTACACACCCGTCTCACACGCTACACACCTGTCTCACACGCTACCCACCTGTCTCACACACGACACACCTGTCACACACTACACACACGACACACCTGTCTCACACACGACACACCTGTCTCACACACTACACACGCTACACACCTGTCTCACACGCTACACACCTGTCTCACACGCTACACACCTGTCTCACACGCGACACACCTGTCACACACACTACACACGCTACACACCTGTCTCACACTACACACGCTACACACCTGTCTCACACGCTACACACCTGTCTCATGCTACACCTGTCTCTCTCTCTCTCCCTCTGCAGCGCTTTGTGATCGAGGTGAAGACTAAAGGAGGGAGTAAATATCTGATCTATCGCAGGTATAGCCAGTTCTTCACCCTTCACCAGAGCCTGGAGCAGAAATTCCACCCCGAGTCGGGACCCTACAGCGTCTTCCTGCCATCACTGCCAGGTCAGGGCCCCTCAATTCTGCCCTTTTACCCCCACCTTATGTCCACTTAGTCCTACTGGACTCGCATTGTACCTTCAGATCGCCGTGCTTTTAATCAATATAATACAGCATCATGATGAAAGTTGCGGTTTACGCGGTTATTTCCGGCAAAACGATATGAGACCTCGGTTCGGGTGCGAGACCATGCCCGGTCCGTACGAGTCCAGGTAATTACGGTACAAACGAGTCGAACGTATAATTATAATTAGGAGTATAATTAGAAGGAGGCACATTAGCGAGATAATTGTCCAAGTGGCAGCTTGTTTGATCTGAGTGGAGTAATATTGAAACAAGATAATGGCTCCACGTCGGTCCCGAGCATCTCTCTTTCTCTTGTTCCAAAACCCTCCGGTGTTAAATATAGAGCCCCCGAGCTTAATTAGTATTTTTTGGAATCCATCACCAGAGTCCATTAAAAACAGAATGAGCGAGAAAGAAAGAGACGACAACGGCAGGGTCGTGAACGTCGAAATGAATCTTTAAAGAGTTTGCGTCCATTTTTATGATTTTATGTCCAGATTTATGTTTACTCTGATCCACAGTGGCCTCCATTTTCCTAATTTCTGGGTGCAACTTGGCGTTAAGGGTCTTGCTCGTGGACCCAATGACCTGTAGTGCTGGAGGTGGGATTCAAACCCAGAACCTCTTAGTCCAGAGATGAGTATCCTAACTTTATTAAGAACAGCTTTATTTACAGCATTTAGCACATGCTCTTATCCAAGAGCGACTTCCATTTCTCCTAATTTCAGGATGTAGGACTTGAACCCACAACCTCTTGGTGACATCAACAGAAACACTATCACATCGTGACAAAACTCGTTCTTCAGTTGCTACACCTCCTCTTATGACGTCACAGGTTCTTGGTCTCCCTGGGGCAACATGGAGTTAAGGCTCTTGCTCAGGGATGGGAGTGCTGGATGTAGGATTCGAACCCACAACCTCTTGGTCAAGAGGCGAGGATCCTAACCACTAGACCACCGCCACTCCACAAATTTAAGAACAAACTTGGTGAATGAGGCCCACTGTTCCCAAACCTGCTCCGCCGGGTCGTTCGTGAACACCAAAGTAATTTCCTCGCGGTTGCTTTGTAATTAACGTTAATGTTATTACACAAGTGTCGGGAAATGATTTGATTGCTTTTCCGTCTCGGTGAGGGATTTGGTTTGATGACACTCGTTTTCCTAACGCGCCAGTTTGTGCGTTCTTCCGCAGGTAAAATCTATATGGGGAACAAACAGGAAATCGCAGAGAGCCGAATCCCGGAACTCAACACGTACATGAAGGTGAGGTTCTTAATCGTGTTCAATCAGAAATCGGAAAGCTACTTTCAGTTCAAGATTTGTTTCAAAAACCATTTCCCAGCTTTAATACTCATCAAGGAATAAACAAACATTTTAAGACAGAAATCATAATCAGCTGCAAATCTGCGCTAAAAAGGGTTGGCCTTCTGGAAGCAAGAACCCGCGATGTCATGGAATCAGTGCCACAAAATCAACTTTAAAGCAGCACCAAAAAAGCTGTCAGTCTGGAACCAAGAACCCTGAAGTGGCACCACAGATTTTGACCGTACTGGAACCTGGACCCCCAAAAACTGACACCACAAAAGTTACTGGTTTTGAACCAAGAACGCGTGATGCCATGGAATTGGTACTGCTGTCCCAAAATCAACCCTGTTAAGGCACCACGAACATTGGTGGTCCGGAACCAATAACCCGTGATGTCTTGGAATCGGTGCCGGTGCCACAGATTCAAGTTTGAAGCCGAGCCGCAAAGCTTGCCGGTCCGGAACCAAGAACTCTGAACCGGCACTGCAAAGGTTGCCGGTCTAGAACCAAGAACCAAGAGAGAAAGAAAGAAGGAGAGAAAGAAGAAAGAGTTGAGAGAGAAAAAGGGGAGGGTGAGGGACAGAAGGAGAGAGAGAGTTGACTCGTACAGTACATGAGTGTTCACGTGTTTATTTCAACATCACACTAAAGAGCGTTACTGTAGAAGAGGCGGATGAATAAGAGAACGAACGAGTGCATGACAGAAAGCAGAAAGGAGAAGTGAGTCTCTATGAAGAGGAAGTTGGGGGATTTTGGTCGTTAAGCGTGACATTGTTGATCGGTCGCAACCCAAAGGTGTTTCGCCAAAGTTATCTGGGGAAACCCAAACTCTAACAGCGAGTCGTTTTATCGTTCCATCGAAAATGGACAGAATTTATTTGGCGCTCAGTGAGCAACTACTGGTTTCGTTCGTTCTTTTTTGGAGAGACAAAACCAACCTCCTGGTCCACAAAAAAGCCGCTGGCAGTGCTAAAGTTGGGACGGGGAATAAAAAATTGATCAAAATTGTATCAAAATGGTAAATCAATATCGGCAGACTCCACTTCGAATCAACAGAATGCTGTGACGAAACTTGATCTTCAGTTATATCCTAACGGCCTCTTGGTTCCAGACCTGGGTTAGGGTTAGGTGCCAGTTCAAGGTTCTTGGTTCCAGACCAGCGACGTTCATGGTGCCACTTCATCCCTCGCTCCATCTTTCTCTCTAACAGAAGCTGTTGAGTCTGCCCACCTGGGTGCTGTTGGATGAAGTGATTCGGATGTTTTTCTACCAGAGTGAGAGCGACAGCATTGACATTCCCAAAGCTCTCCGTCGTCTCCGACCCCCGACACGCAAGATGTACGCTCACTCACACACACTTCCATCCTCACACACATCTACCTTTCTCTCTCTCTCTCTCTCTCTCTCTATCTGTCTGTCTGTCTATCTATCTATCTATCTATCTATCTATTTGTTTGTCTATCTCTCTGTCTCTCTATCTCTCTATCTGTCTGTCTGTCTGTCTGTTTGTTTGTCTGTCTCTCTGTCTATCTATCTATCTATCTGGCTATCTATCTATCTATCTATCTATTTGTTTGTCTATCTCTCTGTCTCTCTATCTCTCTATCTGTCTGTCTGTTTGTTTGTCTGTCTCTCTGTCTATCTATCTATCTATCTGGCTATCTGTCTAGCTATTTGTATATTTTTCTGTCTGTCTGTCTGTCTACCTATCTATCTATCTATCTATCTATCTATCTATCTATCTATCTATCTA
>JAVGVS010000857.1:0-76324 GCA_032718565.1 Distichodus sexfasciatus
CTCTCTCTCTCTCTCTCTCTCTCTCTCTCTCAGCTTCTCAGACCCACGAGTTGACAGTCTGTCTCCCTCGCTGCTCCCTACTACTGCTTAACATTTATTCACAAAAGTCTAAATATAATGCATAAACACTGTTAAAAAGAATACATATTTCTTATTTCGGGTAATTATATTTTATTCATACACCTCAAACGCTTTTTAACACTATACATATTTGTGTGCACCACTATATTTTTTCATATACTAAAACCCTACACATAAAAAAAAATCGTGCATTAACTCTCTTCTATTGGTGTAAATTTCTATAAATGCAAAAAAAATTAATAATTTATCAAATAGAATTTCTAGAATTTTCTGGGGTGAAAGATTAATGATATATGACATCAATAGCTCCGATTTCTGAAATAAATCACCAAATATTCTTCCAAATTGTATCAATATATCAGTAGATTAACGCGTTACTGTGGTGTTTAATGTTGCGCTGCAGTACCGCCATGTGCCGCTGGGCGCCGCTGTTTCCACACTTGACGTTTTTACACGCGCGCGCTGCCAAACAGCACCAAAACTGCGCCAAAATCTGGAGTGTAGGTTTGTTCTTGAAATAGTTGGAGGCATAAAAGCTCCCCCTTTATCTCACGATACATAACAGCATATTAAACATCATAACTATTTTACACAACTAATACCAATGCTATTTTCAACAACCAATAATATAAATATGTTTATGAATGAATTCTGCAATGTTGAAGATAACTAGTGTGCAACAAATAGGGAGTTTAATAAAGATTTTTAAACTTTACTTCAGCCGTAATGCAACTCTACATAGCTTTCATACATCAACATATTAATAATGTAATCATTTTGGCTGCCGTTGTCGTTCTACTTTGTCTTTGGCGCTACAACAACCAAAAGTGGCTCCAGTCTCTCACAAGTCAGCAGGAAAATGTAAAAGCCAGTCACACTGACGTTATGTGTTTGGGAGGTGGACCTCGAGGAGAGAACACCATTTAACCTTTTGTGGCTGGACGCGTTATGTTAGTCGTTCATGTAGCGTTTCATTTTGGTTTGATCAAAATGAGTGGTGGGGACAGTTCTCTAGATATTGGTGAGGACTCATCCACACTGTCCACCCTTGGACAAAATGCACCAAAACTGCAGGACTGAGAGAGGATGAGACCGACTGGGTTTTTATTCTACTCATTTGTTCTAAAATATTGCATATTTAATTTTTAAAAAAATGTTTGAAAGTAAATTTACAGTATAACACTGGCTGCAGAACTATTTTCTGTGTCTGCATTTGGCCCAGGTTTTTTGGCAGCAGCTCATGGGGACAGTACCTCATGAGTACCTCAGTGTTACCTTTACCAGTCCAGGTCTTAAACTGCCACGGGGAAAACTCCCTAACTGTTACACAACCAACACTACAACACCTAGGGACACAAAAGTAAATCTTTTCTAATAAAAGCTAGAAGATAAAAGTGTTTTCCCTTTTCTCACGTTTTGTACAAAAAGCATCAAAAATTTGGATAAATCTCAATCTCAATTTTTTTAACGAGACAGTAGGGGCATTAGGAATAGCTGCACACACACACACACACAAACACACACACGCACACACACACACAACCTGGGTGGTGCAGGCTGGACTCCTGTTTGTCAGGGAGATGGATGTGAATGTGTACTGGGACTTGATGGAGTCTTTATGGCTCTCTGCTGCACACACACACACACACACACACACACACAGTCTCTGTGCTCAGTCTTTTGCTGCTCATCTATTGCACAACCCACTCCACTGAAAATTTGGGTTCAGTGAGGAGGGAGACAAAGAGAGAGAGAAGGAGAGATGGAGAATGCAGAAGGAGTGGGAGAAAGAGATAAACTGTTAGAGATGGCTAGAGAGAATGATAAAGAGAAAGAAAAAGATAGGAAGGGAGAGAGAGAAAGAAGGAGAGAGAGAGTGAAAAGGATAGAGAGAGGGATATAGATGGACAGAGAGAGGGGGAAAGAGAGAGAGATGGAGGAAGAAAGAGATGAACAGAGGAAGAGAGAGGGGGAAGGAGAGGGAAAGATAGAGTGTATGTCCCGGACAGGTAAAGGCACTACTGAGGTACTCATGAGCACGGTACCGTCTCCAAGCTGCCCACTGCTCCCCGGGCTGTCCTCCCTATGAGACTAGACTTCATCTCTCCTTCTGCTCCCTCCCTCTTCAACAACCGCTCTCCACACGCTGACCTTGAACCTGCCGGCATTAAGCATGTCCTTCTCTTTCACTGTGGAAATCTCTCCTTCCCTCTCTCCCACTCTGGCTTTTGTCTCCATCAGACGGTCGGAGTGGACGAGGGGAGAGATGCTGACCTCTGATTGGACCTCATTGTGTCAGTATGGAAATGACAGACTCAATGCACGAGGAAGCAGAGAGATAAGAGAGAGAGAGAGATGGAAGGAGGGAGGATGGGGAAGAGATGCACAGGGATGCGGAGGGAGAGAGAGAGAGGAGATAGACAGAGAGATGGGGAGAAAAAGACGGATGGAGGAAGGGAGCTAGGGAACGAGGGAGAGAAAGAGAGAGGGTTATGGAGAGGGGGATTGAGAAACAGCAAAAAGAGAGAGGGAGAGAGATAGAGGGAGAGGAAGAGAGGGAAAGAGAGAGGGAGGGATAGAGAGGAAGAGATGAATAGAGGTAGGGATGAAGAGAGGGAATGAGAGAGGGATGGAGAGAGAGAGGTATAGAGAGGAAGAATGGAAGAGAAGGGAAGTGAAAGAGGGATGAAGAGAGGGAAAGAGAGAGGGATGGAGAGAGAGTGTGTGAGAGAGAGGGTTGAGGAGAGGGGCATAGAGAGGAAGAGAGGGAAAGTGGGAGGGATAGAGAGGAAGAGATGAATAGAGGTAGGGATGAAGAGAGGGAATGAGAGAGGGATGGGGAGAGAGAGAGAGAGAGAGAGAGAGAGAGAGGTATAGAGAGGAAGAAAGGAAGAGAAGGGAAGTGAAAGAGGGATGAAGAGAGGGGGATGGAGAGAGAGTGTGTGAGAGAGAGGGTTGAAGAGAGGGGCATAGAGAGGAAGAGAGGAAAAGTGAGAGGGATGAAGAGAAGAAAAGAGAGAGGGAGAGAGAGAGGGATAGAGAGGAAGAAAGGAAGAGAGGGGAAGTGAAAGAGAGTGATGAGAAGAGGGAAAGAGAGGGGGGGAGAAAGAGAGGAAGAGATGAATAGAGGTAGGGATCAAGAGAGGAAAAGAGAGAGGGAGGGAGAGAGAGAGGGATAGAGAGGAAGAAAGAAAGGGAGGGGAAGTGAAAGAGAGGGATGAAGAGAGGGAAAGAGAGAGGGAGGGATAGAGAAGAAGAGATGAATAGAGGCAGAGGTGAAGAGAGGGAAAGAGGGAGGGATGGAGAGAGAGAGAGAGAGAGAGAGAGAGAGGAAGAAAGGAAGAGAGGGGAAGTGAAAGAGAGGGAAAGAGAGAGGGATGGAGAGAGAGTGTGTGTGAGAGAGAGGGTTGAAGAGAGGGGGATAGAGAGGAAGAGAGGGAAAGTGAGAGGGATGAAGAGAGGAAAAGAGAGAGACAGAGAGAGAGAGAGAGAGAGAGAGAGAGAGAGAGAGAGAGAGAGGAAGAGAGAGGGATAGAGTGGAAGAGAGGGAAAGTGAGAGGGATGAATAGAGGGATAGAGAGAGAGAGAGAGAGAGAGAGAGTAAGAAGCCTGTCGTCTTCTCATCAGCTCCCACATTGTAAATCCCTTGTGGAAGCGCTGGTTGGTGTGTTGAGGAGAGATAAGGCTGCGTTCTGTCTGAGAGCCGAGGCCTCTTTGTCCTCCGTCTCCCTCGCTCCCTCGCTCCCTCCCTCCCTCGCTCCCTCTATTGAGTCCCCACTACGTGTAAATTACGTTTATTTTTAAGGACAGCGTCTGTTAGGGAGGGAGTTTATCTAATGATGACCGCGAGTCTTTACACACAGCACTGAGAGACGAGAGACCCGAGAGAAAACGAAGCGCTGCGTTACTCCTTCATCCCTCTCATACTTAACTGGAAAAGCTGTGAACGAGTACTAAAAATCCCTGCTCAAGTCATAGCAGGGTGGTGGTGCTGGTAGTGGTCTTGTGGTTAGGGTACTCGCCCCTAGACCAAGAGGTCGTGGGTTCAAATCCTACCTTTTCACCACTGCATGTGACCCATCCATGAAAGAGCAGTGGACAGCTGACATGGGGAGCAGTGCCCGAAGACGGTACCTTGCTCATGAGTACCCCAGTGGTACCTTTACCAGTCCAGGATTTGAACCAGCGACCTTCTGATCCAACTCCCTAACTGTTACACTACCAACTACCAACTGTGAATCTGAGAAAAAGCAGGAGATATTAGTTGGGCATATATTATGCGTTAGGGAGTTGGCCCTGTGATCAGCGGGTCGTCAGTTCAAGTCCTTGAATTGAAAAGGTACCACTGAGGTACTTATGAGCAAGGTACCGTACCACCAAAAAAACCCTGCCTATTGCTCCTTCACGGATGGGTCAAATGCAGAGGTCACATTTGGTTGTAGTGCACTGTGTGGTGTGCTGTGTTCACAATGACCAATAATCCCTCACTTTGAGGTGCTGAAATTGAACGTATCATTATTCTCTATGAAGTCACTAAAACCAGCTAAAACCAACTGTTGAGATTTTTACAAAATGTGGACGTCCAAAACGGACCGGAGAAGCGTCCGGCGACTGTGAAGCGTCTCACGATGAGTGTTTAAAAGGAATGAAGACAGTGGGAGTGGTGTTGTAGTGTATAAAACCCTCTGTAAAGCAGCTCACTCAAGACGGGCGTTAGAAACGCTATTATTTATGTGGGAGAGAACATCTGCCAAGGCGAACGCGTGCATGTGTGCTGATAGGTAGGCCCTGACTGCGAGTGTGTGTGTGTGTGTGTGTGGAGGCAGTTGGCAGTGCTGGGACTTAAGATAACAGGGAAAGGGGGACGCAGCACAGTATCAAGTTGTGAACATCTGTTCCTCACAGCAACCGCAAAGCTGGTGCAGAGGAAATAGAAATAGGAAGAATAACCACACACACACACACACACACACACGTTTCTCACATTCACTCAGTTACACATGGATTCACACACACTCCGGGTTTAGGGCGATAAAGTGGTATGAAGGTTAGATAGAGAGAAGAGAGTGGAACTGTGCAAGATTGTTCTGTAATCATCTCTCCATCTCTCTATCTCTCCATCTCTCCTTCTCTCCATCTCTCCATCTTTCTCTCACCTCTTTTTCTCCATGTTTCTCTTTCTATATCTGATTCTCTCTTCCTCTCCCGTTGTCGTTCACTCTTTCTCTCTCTATGTATCCCTCTGTCTCTCTTTCCATGTCTCACCTCATCTCTCATTTTTCAGTCCTTCTCTTTTCACACACACACACACACACACACACACACACACACACAAACACACGCACACACACACACTTTCCTAATGAGACCATTCATCTCATACTGATTACCTTGCCCAGGACTTTCATCACCAGATACCACACACACATACACACACACACACACACACACAGGTAGAAAGTGTATGGTTCAAGGATGACTGTAGCTCAACACTCTCTCTCTCTCTCTCTCTCTTTATCCTTCCAGCTCTAGAAAAGCAGTGTTCTCTTTTTCTCTCCGTCCTTTTCTCTCTTTTATTCTCACTCTCTATCTCTGTCTCAGCATCTCTTTTTTTCTCTTTCCATCTCTCTCACTCGCTTTCTCTCTCCCTTTCTCTATCCTTCACTCTCTCTTTTTTATCTGTCTTTCCCTTGTGCTTTCTTCTTGCTCTCTCTGTTTCTCTCTCTTGCTCTTTCTCCCTCACACTCTTTCACTCTCTCTTTTCTCTCACTCTGTTTCTCCATTTCTCTCTCACTCTCTCTGGACATTTCCATCTCAGTCTCAGAAATGTCCATCTCTGGACATTTCCATCTCAGACATTTCCATCTCCGGTCGCGGGGAGACCGGAGCCTATCCCGGGAACTTTCGGGCGCAAGGCGGGGAACAACCCTGGGCAGAAACCAACACACCGCAGGGCACACACACACTCACACGGTCTCACGCACACATTCACACCTTACGGGGCCAATTTAGAGCCGCCAATTAGCCTATAGCGCATGCCTTTGGACTGTGGCAGGAAGCCGGAGCACGCAAACACGGGGAGAGCATACAAACTCCACACAGAAAGACCCTACGGTTCGAACCCAGGACCTTCTCGCTAACCACTGCGCCACCGTGCCACCCACATTTCCATCTTTCTCTCTTATTGTTGCTCACTGTCCCTTTTTATCACTCTCTCCCTCTTCCTCTTATCCCTCCTCTCCATCTTTCACCCTTTTCACTCACTCGCTCTCTTTCTCTTTCTCTTGTTCTTTGTGCTCTCTTTCTTTCTCATGCTCTCTCTCTCCCTGCTTCTTTCTCTCTCATTCATTCTTGATCTTGTTCTATCTCAATCTCTTCCTCTTATCCCCCTCTCCATCCCTCCAGCTTCTCACTCTCTTTTTTCATTCTCTCTCCCTCTCTCTTTTGTTCTCCCCCTCTCACGGTCTTTCACTTCTCTTCTTCATTCTTTCTTCCTCCCTCCACCCTTCCTTTCCTCCCTACCTCTCTCTGACTCTCTCTACAACCCCTTTCTGTTTTTCTCCTTCTCATCCCTTTCTCTCTCTCTCTCTATCTCTCTCTCTCTGTTTTCATTCTCTCTCTCTATCCGTTCTTACTTCTGTCTCTCTTTCACTCTTCAATTATACTCTCTCTCTCTCTCTCTCTCTCTCTTTTGTTCTGTCTCTCTCTGTGTCCTTGTTTTGATCCGAGGCATGTGGCTCACTGTGGAGCTCTGCACTCTGAGTGTGTGAGTGTGTGTGTGTGTGTGTGTGAGTGAGTGTGTGTGTGTGATAAGAGGATCCCAAGTGCCAGCGTCTCTGCTCATGGTTGTTATCTTGCTCTGCAGCTGTGTTCAACCTCCAGCACATCTGCTGCTTCACACAAGCCCCTAAACAACCCTGTACTGACTACACCTCCCATCATGCCCTGCTCTCTCTCTCTCTCATTCTACATCTTGCCTTTCCACCGTCTTTCGCCTTTTCTCTCTTCAAAAGACTTTCTTCCGATTCACTTACTCTCTCTCCCTTCATCTTCCCTCTCTCCTCTTCCTTTTTCTCTTTCCCCCCCTCTCGCATAAGAGTGTGTGTGTCTTCATGACCAGTCTTCATGGGGAGGTAGAAGGTGTGTGTTGAGTGTGTATATGAATGTGTGTGTGCATGTGTGATGTGTGTGTGTGGAGTGTGAGTGTGTATGTGTTTATGCCTTTGTGTGTATGAGATCTCACCATTTTTCATAGCATGTGTGTGCATGTGTGCATATGTGTGTGTGAGTGATTGTGGATGTATATATGTGTCTCTTGCATGTGTGTGTGGAATGTGTGTATGTGGAGTGTATGTGGGTGTGAGAGAGTGTGTGTGTGTAAATGTGTGTGTGAGTGAGTGCGTGTATGTGGAGTTTGTGTGTGAGTGTGTGAGTGTCTGTAAGAGATTGAGTGTGTGCGAGTGTGTGTAAGAGATTGAGTGTGTGTGTGTGTAAGAGAGTGAGTGTGTGAGTGTGTGTGAGTGAGTGCGTGTACGTGGAGTTTGTGTGAGTGTGTGTAAGAGATTGAGTGTGTGTGTGTGGGTGTGTAAGAGAGTGAGTGAGTGTGTGAGTGTGTGTGAGTGAGTGCATGTACGTGGAGTTTGTGCGAGTGTGTGTAAGAGAGTGAGTGTGTGAGTGTGTGTGAGTGAGTGCATGTACATGGAGTTTGTGTGAGTGTGTGTAAGAGAGTGAGTGTGTGTGTGTGTGAGTGAGTGCATGTACGTGGAGTTTGTGTGAGTGTGTGTAAGAGAGTGAGTGTGTGTGTGTGTGTGAGTGAGTGCGTGTACGTGGAGTTTGTGTGAGTGTGTGTAAGAGAGTGAGTGTGTGTGTGTGCGCAAGTTCTACACCCCTGCCCGTGTCTCCTTATCACACTGCAGCAGAGCGGTGCTTATGACTAAGCCTAATTATACGCTGCTTATCGCAGGAGTGTGTGTGTGTGTGTGTGTGTAGCTCGTTACTGCTCACAGCCTGCAGGTAACCAGACACAGCCAAAAACCCCAAAATACCGAGACGCTGAAGAGACAAGCCAGAGAAATAATAATAAACATGAGTTTAGTGTGCTGACCAAAAGGTATCACACACTCACGAGAAATCCGAATCAGTTTCCTCGGCCGAGTCAGTAACTCCTACAAGAAGTTTGATTTGAAGTTTCACGCTAACGATAATAATCATCACACATAAACATGAGAAAGGAAAAGTTTTCTCTTGAGAAAATATTGCGTTGCTCATGAGAAAGCGTCACCTTGCTTGGTGGTGGACTCAAGACCGGTTTCGAGATCAGCTTTTGAAGGTCTCAGTCTTGTCTCGGACTTGGCCATATTTGTACTCTTGTCATGGACTCGGACAAAGAGGACTCGGGATTTCATTTCGAGACCAGCTGAGACCACAACTCTGAGAATGTTACTACTAATGAGCTGTTTACTGTCGGACTGGATGGGAGCATTATAATGAGTCTTGACACACTCTGGTCTCGGTCTCGTCTCGCCCCTTAGAGTCTCGGTCTTGTCTCGGTCTCGGGCCTTCAGAGTCTTGGTCTTGACACATTCTGGTCTTGGTCTTGTCTCGGTCTCGGCCCTTCAGAGTCTTGGTCTTGACACATTCTGGTCTTTGTCTTGTCTCGGTCCTTCAGAGTCTTGGTCTTGACACACTCTGGTCTTTGTCTCGGTCCTTCAGAGTCTTGGTCTTGACACACTCTGGTCTTTGTCTTGTCTCGGTCCTTCAGAGTCTTGGTCTTGACACACTCTGGTCTTGGTCTTGTCTCCGTTTTGGCCCTTCAGAGTCTCGGTCTTGACACATTCTGGTCTTGGTCTCATCTCTATCTTGGCCCTTCAGAGTCTCGGTCTTGACACACTCTGGTCTCGGTCTCATCTCTATCTTGGCCCTTCAGAGTCTCGGTCTTGACACACTCTGGTCTCCGTCTCGTCTCCGTCTTCGCCCTTCCGAGTCTTGGTCTTGTCTCAGTCTCAACACACTCTGCTCTCGGTCTCGTCTTGGTCTTGGCCCTTTAGAGTCTCGGTCTTGACACACTGTGGTCTCAGTCTCGTCCTGGTCTTGGCCCTTCAGAGTCTCAGTTTTGTCTTGGTCTCGACACATTCTAGTCTTGGTCTTGTCTCGGACTTGGCCCTTAGAGTCTCGGTCTTGGCCCATGGAGTCTTGGTCTTGTCTTGATCTCGACACACTCTAGTCTCGGTCACGACTTGGTCTTAGTTTAGGTGGTCTTGACTGCTCAGAAGAATGTACTCATTTATTCATTATCCAAACCGCTTAATCCCAAATTGGGTCGACTGTGGGAGAGAAACGGAGCACCCGGAGAAAACCCACACGAACACAGGGAGAGCATGCAAACTGCTCACAGAAAGGTCCCACAGCCAACCCGGGGCTCAAACCCAGGACACATCTTGCTGTAAGACGGCAGTGCTAACCACCGCGTGCGTCACTGTGCTGCCCTCAGAAGAATGTTAATGAAAAAATATTGCATTTACGAGTAAGATTGTATGTTCATGAAAAAATGTTGCATGCTCATGAGAAATGAGGAAGTATTGTGTGTTCACAAGAAAATATCACGTTTATAAGAAAGTTTTGCACACAACAAAATATTGCATGCCCAAGAGAAACTATTATATGTTCATGAGAAAATACATGATCTCAAAAGAAAGTGATGCATTCTCATCATCTTTTTGGAATAGTATAGTCAAGTGTGTGTAAGTGTGTGTTCAGTCAATTCCCGCTCCACTCACCCGCATGTCGTCTTCGCTGTGTGTTTTGCATTTGCACCAACGTCCGATGTCCCTGCCGCCTCTCCGTCGCCGGCATTCTCGAGCTGCTCAGCATCACCGTGGCAACTCTCTGTCCAATCAGGCTGGTTGAGGACGAAGAAGAGGAGGATGAAGATGAAGCGGAGAATGAAGAGGAGGATGAAGAGGAGGAGGAGGATGAGAGTCTCCTGACCCCCGACCTGGTGAGGCGCTCTCTTTGAAGTTCTGCCGTCATTCCGAAAATTTTGGATAACTTGCAGCGCTGTTATCCGTCCTTCACCAAAATGGAGTGATAAAAACCAACTTACTCTTTCTTTCTTTCTTTCTTTCTTTATTTCTAACACACTCACACACTCTCTAATACACACTCACACACTCGTACACAGAAGTAAACAGGCTCACACGTGGTAGCAAAATCCGCCAAAAGTGCATGTGGTCTGTAGAAATCCTTTCAAACTTATTCCTTTTGTTCGTGAAAACTGAAATGGTAAATCCAGGGTTTAAAAGTTTGTGTGTGTTTGTGTGTGTGTGTTTCTTCAAATCTACAGTAGGACGGACAAAATTGTTTGACAGCGTGGACCAGCAGATCTGCATTCCTCCTCCAAACTCGTTACCTCCCTCTTTCTCTATCAGTCCCTCCCTTCTGCTCTGTCTCTCTCTCTCTCTCTCTCAACTTGCCACTTTCTCAATAATGGACAGTGATGAAGCAAACGCAATTTGTTACTTAACTTATGTAGATTACTTTACTAAAGTATTTTCATTTGGAAAGACTTTTGCACAAACTCCACTACATTCCAAAGTCAAATATCTCACTTTTTACTTCATTACATTATGCAAAATCTATCATTCCATTTCACTGCCACCACTTTCCAATGTTAGTGTATTAACTTTACTACCTTTTACAGTAGTTTATCAGTAGTGAAGACACTTTTAAAATGCTGTAACTCCTATCAATTTGTACAATTTTAGCTTTCGTAAATTGTTATTGGGAAGCTGCTCAAATTTTTTGAGTAACTTCAGAGTAGTTATTATCTTGTTTACTTGATTTGTGTTTTTGTTAGTTATATTTTCTTGAACTTAAAGGTTTTATTACTGTACTTAAGTAGCTTTTACATGCATTTCTACTTTACTAAAGTATTTTCATTTGGAAAGACTTGTAAACGAACTCCAGTACATTTCAAAGTCAAATATCTTGTCTTTTACTTCATTGTATTATGTAAAAATCTGTCTTTCCTTGGGGAGTAGCTAACTAAAATGAGAAAATATTAGCTGCTTTTTTGCAGTAGCTTATAAGGAGCGAAGTCACTTTTAAAATGCCGCAGCTTTTAAAATTTGTTCGACTTTAGCTTTTGTAAATTGTAAAAGGGTTTTTTTTTCTTTGCTAAAGTATTTTCACTGAGGGAGAGTTTTTACTTGAACTCAAATATCTGACTACATCCTCCACTAAATTATGCAAAATTTGTCATTACTTTACAAATTATTGACGCTACTAATATATATATATTTTTATTTAGCTAGTAGTAACAGAAGCTATCAGTGAAGCTACTTTTAAAACCACTGTAGCTTTTCCAGTACCTTTTTTATGTTTGTAATTGGTGGTGAATCGGCAGAAGTTCGATCTAATGTTTTCTATGTATTTTTAAAGATAGATTTTAGAAATAATTTTATTTATTAGATTTTGTTTCTTGTAACATTTCATTAACTTAATCTGTAATTTTTTTTATTTGATCAGTTCCAGGGACGGATCAGCGAGTCGGTCCCGTGATTGGAAGGTCACCGGTTTTAGTCCTGAACCGGTAAAGGTACTACTAAGGTACTCAGGACCAAGATACTGTTCCCAAGCACTGCTTGCCCACTGCTCCTCGTGGATGGGTCAAATGCAGAGGGCACAATTGGGTGTGGTGCACTGTGTGCTGTGCTGTGTGACTAATAATGACTAATAATCACTCAGTGAGAAACAAGACAAATTTCTCTACAGCAGTGAACGTGTGTTTTGTTCATTTCTGAGGCAGAATCAGTGTGTAAGATGTGAGAAGTGGACCCGGTCTGGTTTCCCCTGGCAGGAACCAGGAACCAGCTGTGGGGCTGGACATTGCTCTCCCGTTTCCTGACTGGACACACGTGGGGCTCCTCACGCAACACACACTTCCTGTTTGAGAAACACGCCTTAGGTTTCTACACACACTGATATTTTATATTTACTGCATTTAGCTGACTGCCATTTTTCTCATTTTTAATTTTTGTAATAACAAATCCTGGAGGTAGGATTCAAACCCATGACCTCTTGGTTCAGAAGCGAGTGTCCGGACCACTAGACCACCATCACTTTGACCAAAAACTGTTGAGAGGCAAGTTTTGGAAAACTTATTTATAAAGCATATTTGTAAAAGTCAGTCAGTGTGCTTATGTGTGTATTTTGATTCTGATGATTAAAAATGTCTATAAAGCACATGACTTTATAAAATGTAAAAATGTATGAAGTTTAAAAATGTATAAATAAAATTATATATTATATTATAATTAAATAAATTATGTCATTTTTTAATATCATTTTATTAAGTAAAATTATATTAATATTAAATAAATTATATATTATAGGTCTTTTTTCCCAGTGAAAGAATTTAGGTAATAAAAAATGAATAAAAAAAATCACTCTCAATATGTATTTATCTGTTTTTACTTTTCCTTTTTTATTTTATTGTGAGTTTAAATTTTATACCTTAATGTTTTGCTTGTTGATAGAATGCAGTTTGGGAGCTAAGTAAAAAGAAATGAACAGTATTATTATTATATACATATGTGTATGATATATACATACACATATATACACATATATACATACAGATAACACATATAGGTGATAGATATATCTGTGTGTGTGTGTGTGTGTGTGGGGTGTTGAAGTCTGCCATATGTTCCTGATGGCCAGTGTCTGGTGTGTGTTCCTCGTGTCTGAGCTGCCATCACAGCGCTGGTACTGAGAGAGGAGATCAACTGCAGCTAGGACCTGCAGAGACCCCCCCGGCCAATTTCATTCCCCAACACACACACCCCACACAGACACACACACACACTCTGCAGGACAGAAGTGAAAAGGGATGTGCACACACAGAGGTGCTGTCTGTCACTGCCAAGCACCCCAATGTGTGCCAGCAGAGTGGATGAGAGTAGTGTGTGTAGGTGGGGTGGTAAGTTATAGGTAATTTGCAAGACAGACCCAACTGTTAAACCACAAATATTTCAGGGACTTTCCTCGCCATGAGTGGATGCTAATAAGCTGCACGCTTCACCAAACTTTCAATATGGTACTGACCAAACCGACGTTTTACCAAATAAAATGATCACATCATTCATACATTGCAGTGACACTAGAGGCACGCGTCAAAACTCTAGCCACCATATTGACTACCGGGCATATTGAGTACTGTGCTTGTGTCCAACGAACATCTGTCTATCTATTCGTCTGGTTCATCTATCATGCTGCTTACCAGTCAGATGACGCTATAAAGGATCTGACCTTGTTACGCATTGTGAGTACCAAATCCGCTCCAGACTGACTGCTGGATGCTCTAGCTAACGTTACGTGTGAGACGTTCACTTCAATTAGGCTACCTATCAATGTTATGGATATTTCTCATTTTGATGCCCGGGAACTTGAGACAAAATGAAAAGATCACTATTATTGGATGTGATCTGTACGGAGCCCCCCAGACGTTTTTCATCAACTCACATCTGCTGACACACGACCTGACTTTTCCTTCCACGACATTTACATCTACCTAATACGTAACCCATCATCAAATAAAATATGGCATCTCAACCAGAAGAAAACCTTTTTGCTTAAAGGAAAGGTAAGTGGCGTGAACTAGCCTCCAGGTGAGCAAGCTCCTTAGTTGTTTACGCGTTTCAAGCTTATGCACTGTTGTCTGTAAACACTTTACATTTTAAGATTTTATTTTAAATGTGCTGTTTTGTTTGTAGCATTAATAGTTTTATGTAAACTTTACTTAAGAATAGTTACTTTCTTCACAGCATTAATATGCACATTTATTGATATTTAAGACATTGAAATTCAGTGACGTGTTGGTTCTCATTGACAGACAGGCAGCAGCTAAAACAATCTTATTATTAGAAGCAGTGTGTTTAACGTGATGGATGGATAGATAGATAGATAGATAGATACTTCATTTTCATTGGACACAAGCGCAGTACTTGATATGCCCGGTACTCAATATGCTGGCGACTGGTTTTGACGTGCATGTGACGTCAGGTGCAAAGCATCAATAGGTTAAATAATTAAACCAGCAGGGGGTCGAGAACCTGAAACCTGGGCAGCTTTTGGCAGCACCTGGCGAGCAGTGCTTGGGGACAGAACCTTGCTCATGAGTACCTCAGCGGTACCTTTTTACTCAGTCTGGGATTCAAATCAGGGACCTTATGATCATGGGGCCATCTCCTTGAACATTACCAATTGCTCTATTACAGGGCCACGTTAGAAAACAACAAAACATGAATCAAACACTGCAGTTCAAGATGCTCAAGCAAATTTACAAAACACTCTCAAACAAACATATGGTATTTTCACTTTCCCTCACTCACTTCCACTGATTCATGCAGTAAGGCTGTGAGAAAAGTGGGAGGGCGGAGGCATACAACTAATTTGGGAAAGCCCCAGGAAAAACACAGCGAAATCCAATGTAAGAATGTTAAAGCTGGTAGAATAAACCTCAACACCTTATTATCCCAAACTGGATACATTTTTCAAGTCTTAAAAAGAGGACATGTCCTGGGAATAGAGGACGTCTGGTCACTCTAACTTACCTAAGGCACTAAGAAACTATCTGCTTTCACATAGATTTGACCTTGTTTCAGAATCAATTGAAAACCTGAGATGATATTTAAAGACACACACACTTCCGAGCAATATGAGAGCCACATGGAGATCAGAGAGGGTTAATAACACACTTTGCTGGAAAACAGAGATTCCCTCCTATTCTACACCCTCTTTATCTTTATTTCTCTGTTTTCTGTCTTCATTTCACCTCTCTGTCTCCTGTTTTGGTTTCTCCTCGGCCTTCTTTCTCCTCTTATCTCAATCTCTCTCTCTCTTGTTCTCGCCTCAGCATCCTTTTTCCTGTTTTGTTTTTTACTTTTCCCCTCCCTTTTCTGCTCTTCACTTTCTCTCATTCTCACCGCTTTTATTTTCCATTTTTCTCCTGTCTCTCTCTCTCTCTCTCTCCCCCTCTCTCTGTGGTATTTCTCTGCACCTGCTTGGCACACACAGCCCTAGAAAAGCTCCAGATCTTAACAGAACTCTATAAGTTAAACCGCCTCCATCTGTCACCACACACACTCTCACACAGATGCTCTCCATCTCTCTCTCTTTCTCTCTTTCTCTCACACACACACACACACACACACTCACTCTCTACCCTCTCATTTTTCCTCTACACACTTGGAACCTGTTCAAGAACTGTCAAAGCACACCTGCTAAATTAAGTACGTTGTATAAAACACACACACTCACGAATTCCCACACACTCAAACACACACACACACACACGCCTCCTTGCACACGCCCACCCACTCCCACTGTTGATATATCGCCACTCACGACATCAATTTTTACCCCCCACCCCCCGAGAGAGACAACATCCGCCAGTTATACCGTGTGAATGTGTGTATTTCTGCTACTCTGATGGCAAAAGTCCAACTCGTCCTGGCACGTTGCCAGTTCAATGCCACCTCGATGCCAACGTGCACCAGACAATACGATACGTATCTCAATCACCTCTCTCCGGTACGAAGTGATTTCTGGACCTTGAGGGCTTGAATGGAAGGATTCTTTTTTCATTTCTTGAAGGTGTTTCAGTTCTCGTCTAAAGTTATAAAGTTGGGCAGCACGGTGACACGGCGGTTAGCGCTGTCCCCTCACGACCCGAATGTCATGGGTTTGATCTCCGTGTCGGATGTGGGGTCTTTCTGTGTGGAATTGTGCTGGGTTTTCTCTGGTTTCATCCCACAGTTTAAAATGCAGTTTAGGTTGATTGGTGACTCTAAATTGGCTCCATAAGGTGTGTACGCGAGTATGTTTGAGTGAGTGTGTGTGGTCTGCGGTGTGTTGGCGCTCGTCCAGGATCAGTCAAGCCAGTAAAGATATAAAAGTTATCATACGAAGTTGTCCCCCCAAAAGAGCGTTTTGTTTCAGTCCAGCTGCAGCGAGGGACGTTTTCATCAGCAACACGAAAACGGCCGCCACAAACCACGAGAGTCACATAAAAACACAACACAGGTGCATAAACACTCTCGTTATTGGTGTGTGTGTGTGCGTGTGTGTGTGTTTTCCCCACGTGTAGAGTTATTTATTCTGAGTTTATTGCAGCATTAATAAGTGTAATACTGTGGTGAAAAGCAGATTAGGAGCTAATTCTCCTGATCTTGTACGTTGTATATTTAAGGAATGTTGCACTCTTTTTCTCTTTCGTTCACTCCCTCTCCTCTTTGTCTCACTGTCACTCTCCCTCTTTGTCGTTCTCTAGCTCCCGCTCTCTCTCTCGGTCCGATACTGATGACTTAAAAAAAAAGCCAATTCTTATATGATTCTGAAATCGATCGATACAGATCCGCAGTTTCCGGCTGACCGATGGAGAAATGCTGAATTTTCCAGACACAACGACAATGCGCCACGCTCAAACGGTCGGCTAATTAAATGATAAAAAGTATTAACCAAACTCTACGTCCTCTTCCCGAACTCCAACCTCTGGAGGCGTTTCTGGGCCGGAATTCCAGCTCCGCTTCGAAGCTGTCGGAATAACGAGCTCCATAACGATCAGACGTAATAAGCTACTGGAGGACGTGTATCTACAGCGCAATATCGAGAGCCCACTCGGAAATCGATAGCACGAGACGCCCTTTGGCACTGGTTTTATATTTTGCTATCGATTGCCGACGAAGATGGAGAGCAAAGTCAAGCTAATTAAAGGGAGTTAATTGATTTTTTTACTCTCCCTATATTTTTTCCCACCCGTGGGCCTATGAGATGTGGCGTATGCAAAGCAGATCAAATCGGGCGAGTCCCTAACCTCCTTAACTGAAGTCTGAAAAATATTTTAATGAGGTGTGGAAAAAAACAGTAAACAGACGTAACGCTCCAAAGTGCTCGTCTGGAGAGACGAAATAACGGCTAAACAAGTCCATCACCGGGGAGCGCAAAATCCGGATGATGGTTATTCAAACAGCAGATCAAAAATCGTGGAACAAAAAATTACAGTTGAGCATCTCGTTCAAATCGAGCTCATATCCTCTTACTGGTGGTCTCGTGGTTAGGACACTAGCCTCTGGACCAAGTGCGTAGCACTACCATCGCTGGGTCGCTGAGCAAAACCCTTAACTCCAAGTTGCTCCAGGAAAACTCTTTCGTTCGTTCATTCATTATCTGAGCTGCTTAATCCCAATCGGGGTCATGGGGACCGGAGCCTGTCCCGGTACTAGGGGTACAAACCGGGGACCAACACTGGGCGGGTGCCAACACACCCACAGAGCAAACACACTCACACTCACACAAAGACCACACGGCCGACTCGGGGTTCGAACCCAGAATCTTCTCGCTGTGAGGTGACACCGCTTCACTCGGAACAGAGGACACAGGTGCAGAGATGATAGAGAACATGGCTTGCAAACAGAAATCTGAAAGGGCGAGCCTGGCGGGACGTGGCGGTGGCCTTTAAGTGACTACTGGTTGTGGTGCACTGTGTGCTGTGCTGTATTCACAACGACAAATAATCACTCACTTAAATTCACTTAAAATATCAGGGAAGCAGGTGGATTAACTAAACGAGAATGAGAACATCGATTGGACAACCAATGAGAGATAACTGAACGGGTCATGTGACAGACACAGGTGAAGCTGAAAACGAGGGGAAAGTGAAACTAACGAGGTGAAAAGCAAAAGTGTAAATCCGGCTCAGTTACTGCTGAGAGACTAAGAAAGAGAAACAGATAGAGAGAAAGAGAGAGAGAAATAAATAAGATAGACACCCAGAGAGAAAAAGAAAGATAGAGAAAGACACAGAGAAAGATAGAGAGTGTAGAGAGTGAACGACAGAGAGAAAAGAGAGTGTGAGACACACACATATATAGAAAGACACAGAGAGGGAAAGGTAGAGAAAGAGAGAGAGAGTGAGGGAGAGAAAGAGAAACATATAGAGAGGAAATGAAAGATAGAGAGAGAGAGAGAGAGAGAGACAGACAGAGACAGAGAAAGACAGAGAGTGCAAGACGGAAAGACAGAGAGAGAAAGACAGAAATATTATTAGTATACATATAGATAGAAAGACAGAGAGAGAGAGTAAGAAAGAAGAAGACAAAGGAAGACAAAGAGAGGAAGAGGGGGAGAGAGAGAAAGGTGGAGAGTGACAGACAGAGAGAAAAAGAAAGCGAGGGGGAGACATATATACAGAGAGAGAAAGGTAGAGCGATAAAGACACAGAGAGAAAGACGAGAGAGGAGTAATGTATAGTGTATATGTATATAAAGAGAGAGAGAGAGAGAGAGAGAGAGCGCACAAGATAGAAGAGGAGGGGAGTAAACAGAATAATAGAGAGAGAAACAGAGATTAGAGTCAGAATGAATAGAGTCTGAGGCTGAAAACTAGTGAGAGAGAGAGAGAATGAGAGAGAGAGAAATAGAGAGAGAAAATAGAGGAGTAAACAGAAGGTGCTCTAATAGGAATATCAAGGCAGTAAGAGCTGAGCGTCCGTCTGCAGAACGACACAAAGAGAGAGAGAGCTGGAGAGCGGCTTGGGCCTGCGCTAGCCCGATAACGCCGCTAACGCTAACGGCTGCCGCAGGAAGATAACGCGCGAACGCTGCCACGCGCCCCCCATAACACTACCCCCCACCAACCCCATCCCAATTTCACACTCCACACTCATCCGGCCCGCAAACAAGCACTGCTTAAAGATAAAACACACACACACACAGCCTGCCGCTGCTATTACAGCTCTGTTTATTCATCTGCACACATCCACTGGCTTTTAAACACCCGTAAACACCTCGACACGGGCCAACACACACACATATGCACACACACACACATACACACACACGGGGGTACATGCACGTGCATGAATTTACATTTGAGTGTTTGTGCATATATATATATAGCAACATAAGCAACATGAGCCGACAGATATTTAGCAAAATCTGTGCATTTATATTTTGCAAATATATATACATTTTAAATGATTATATATATATATACACACACACACACTCTCTCACACTCAAAATCTTCATGTTTAAATTCTTTACCTTTACCGGTCTGCAACTTGAACCAGCAACCTTCCGATCACAGGGCCAACTCCCTTACCATTACACTACTAGCTGCCCGTTGTTCACTGATATGGCATTTGGTTGCGTAACGGTTAGGGACTTGGCCCTGTGATCGGAAGGGTGCTGGTTCAAGTCCTGGACCAATAAAGGTACCACCGAGATACTGATTCCTGGACGTTTCCAAAAAGCTGCACACTGCTCCTCCACGGATGGGTCAAATGCAGAGCTCATGTTCGGTTGTGGTGCACCGTGTTCTGTGGTGTGTTCACAATGACAAATAATCACTCACTTAAATCCACTTAAAATATCATTGTCTATAATCATTTCACAAGGTAGAAGTGGAGACAGTGGATGCGCTGTGGCTCACAGTCTTGTCTTTATGAGCTTCCAAGATACCAGGAAAGTGTGTGTGTGTGTGTGTGTGTGTGTGTTTATGATCTATAGAAGTGAGTGTGGTCACAGCTGGTAATTTCTCTCTCGGTCTCATGTAAACTGCAGCCAAACAATAAATTACATCATGTGATGGAAAACAGCTGTTATGGGATCAGTAAAATTGTAGGCACAGTTATACAGAACTGTTCCATTACTGTGTATGTAACACAAGTGGAATGTGAGATATAAAACCATTTCGTTCTGATTCACACTAACCCTCGTGTTCACTCACATGGCCACATTAATCCTGAGGTGCTAATGTGGCTAATAATGAATGAAAGCTAAAGGGAACTGTTAGCATAACTTGCACTCACCATTCCTTGAAAGATAGCTTGAAGTAATTGCATGTACCAGAGAATATAGACATTCTAAATCTACAGTAAGTTGTGGTCAGTACTGCAGTAGCAGATCAGGGGTTTAATAGTCGAGTTTCATCAGATAAAATTGCTGCAGGTTTCCTCTTTATTGAATTATAAGAGAACACCGTCCAGGAACAAGGCGGGATGCAGATGTGATGTTTCGGTAAGACCAAACCACAATCAGAACTGCCTCCAGAATCACTGCGTCTCAGTAAGGTGTGTAGAACTTTGGGCAGAACCAGAGCATTTAGTAAAACCAGAACTCCAGTGTCTTGGGGAGGCGAAACTGTGGCACTTTGGAAATGCTTAACTGATTTCTCTGGAAGGTGGAACCACAGACCAAATTGCAGCATCTCTGGAAGGCAGAACTACAGTGTTTCAGGAACGCAAAACTGCATTGTCTCAGAAGGTCTAACTATGTTGTCTTGGGAAGATGGAGCTGCAATGTCTGAGGAAGACAAAATTGCAATATCTTGGAAAGGTGTGACTTAGGAAGGGGAAACCAGAATGCTTCAGAAAGTCTTAGACAGCATATCTCAGGAAATTAGAACTGTGACATCTTGGGAAGGTGAAACCACAATGTGTCATAAAGGCCTAACCACAGCATCTCAGTAAGGCGGAACTGCAATGTCTCAGGATAGCAGTGCTGCAATATCTTGAGAAGGCAGAACTGTGATGTTTTGGGAGGACAGAACTGCATCATGTCAAGAGGATAGAACTGCAACAACTCAGGAGGGTAAAACTGCAATGTCTCAGGAAGGAAGAAATACAATGTCTCAGGAGGGCAAAACTGCATTGTCTCAGGAAGACAGAAATACGGTATCTCCAGATGGCAGAACTGCAACATCTCGTGACGGTGAAACAGCAGTGCTTTGAAAAGGCTTAACCACAGTGTTTTGGAAAGAACTGTGACATCTCAGAAAGGTGAGACTGCAATGTCTCTGGAAGGCAGATGTTTTGGGAATGTGAAACCACAGTCTTTTGAAATGGTGTAACCATGGCATCTCAAGAAGGTGGAATTGCAATGTCTTGGGAAAGCAGAACCGCAATGCTTTAGGAAGGCAGAACTGCAACATCTCAAGAAGACAACTTCTTGGGAAGGCAGAACTGTCACATCCTTGGTGGGTGGGACTCAGATCTCTCATGGAGTCAGAATTGCAACTTCTCTGGAAAGTGGAACTGCAACATTTTGGAAAGCAGAACTTTAACATCTTGGGAAGATAGGATTGTGACGTCTGTGGAAGGCAAAACTGCAGTGCTTTGAAAAAGGGTAAACCCACAGCCATTTTTAGTATTTGGTTCCTGGCATAACAGAGGAGGTTTAGGTCAGTGCTAGCAACCAGTTGCCCCATATTTCAGCACCAACCTCAGATGTGTCCATGCAGCTGGTATCTCAGTGTGAACAAGCCAGGGTCCAGATGCAGCTCTGGCTTCTATTAGGCCACTTCTCCACTCCCCACACCTGCACAGATGGAGGGACAGACTGCCAGCTGGCAATGCCATGCCCACCCTCTCACATTGGCATCAGGCTGCCCACTTTCCCATGCTGGTCCCTGGCCAAAGACACTGACCTCTACTCCCAATATTCTTCCTCCAGACCTCCACACTGTCATCTTTCCCTCTCTTCTTCACCAATCCTCTCTTCTCTTTCTAGATTAGTGCACCACAATGAAATGTGAACTCTGCATTTGACCCATCCGTGAAGCTATAGAGCAGCACCCGGGGAGCAGTGCTTGGGATGGTACTGTACCTTCCTAATGAGTACTTGAGTGGTACCTTTACTGGTCTGGGACTTGAACCAGCAACTTTCCAATCACAGGGCCAGCTCCCTAACTGTTGCGCTATCAACTGGTATCATGTTTTGTGGTAGCTTCTTTTGATATTTTTGGCGATATCTGTGCCTTTATTGCAGTGCAAAGTGACTTTCTCTATAAGTATTACGACCAGGGGAAATAAAGCAGCTTGTGTAATAAGAGCAGCACGAGCAGAAAGGAAACTGTACAAACTGACTAGACACACTCACACACTCCAGTATCATCTCTACCCAAATTTCATCGGTGAAGAAATATAAAAAGAACTGTGCCTACAACAAAGCACACAGCCCACAACACAGCACACAGCCCACCACAACCATATGTGATCTCTACATTTGACCCATCCACGAAGGAGCAGTAGGCAGCTGACATGGGCAGCAACCGGGGAGCAGTGCTTGAGGACGGTACCTTGTTCATGAGTACCACAGTGGTACCTTTACTGATCCGACACTTGAACCGATGACCTTCTGATAACGATTAGGGAGATGGCCCAGAAGGTCCCCGGTTCAAGACCCGGGCCGATAAAGGTACAAATGAGGTTCAAGTCCCACACCGATAAAGGTACAACTGAGGTTGAAGTCTTGGACCAATAAAGGTACCACTGAGGTACTCATGAGCAAGGTTTCCAGGAATAAACGTCAGCCTCTTTTTCATTGCACCGGAACAGAGCAGCACTACGTACAGTTAATAAGTGCTCCAGCTAATAAATCATTCCGTAGGCGAAGCCGCTTTCATTAATGAAACTATGGTAATATTCATCTGCTGATCCACCTGCCGGAGGAGGCTGTCATTATTAAAAAGGACGAGTGTGACCCCCTGCACACACACACAAACACTTCTCACACACACACACACACTCTAGAAATATCTAGAAGTCATACATGTTGCAATTTTTTTTTTTGCCAGCGTGATTTACAAGCTTTTTGCCGCTCATCAGTATGCAGAAGTGAAAGCTGACCTTCCATCACGCAAGAGTGAAAACACACACACACTCACACACATTTAAAAAGCAAACACTTGCAAATAAACAGCCCAGAAGCCAGCTCGCTTTTGCCTTCTGTTACAGACTCTGGATGCCCATCCTCATGCCAGCACAGTATGGTGTTCTTGGCACTTAAATTTGGAAGTGTGTGTTGGTGGGTGTGTGTGTAGTGTATTTAACACAAAGAGTCAGTCCTTCAAAAAGGTTTCATGTAAGGATGAGTGAAAAATAAGGAAATCTTAGATTTGTACATCAGATTAATGACGTTCTTAAATTGTTTCTTAGTTCTTACTTATAACTAAAGATGCATTCCCACAAGAAAACCCCAATGTGGTCGTGAAAGTGAGTGATTGTCATTGTGAACACACCACAGCAAACAGTGCACCGCAAAGAAATGTGACCTCTGCAATTGACCCATCCGTGAAGGAGCAGTGGGTAGCTCTTATTAGCAGCGCATGCGGAGCAGTGCTTGGGGATGGTACCTTGCTCAAGAGTACCTCAGAGGTTTCTTTACCTCCTGGGATTTGAACCGACGACTTTTCAATCACAGGGCGAACACCCTAACCGCTATGCTACCAACTGCCCCATGATTGCTCAAGTTTTGCAGCTGTAATATGAAAACTGGCCGAGTAGAAAGACTTTGACTAAAATGCATTGAAGTGAATGGGGAAAGAACGAGGGATAATTAAAACAAGAAAAAGACGAGTGCGGGTGGAAACAGATTGAGATGATTGTTCAGTGAGGTGATCTGAGGTGGCATAAGAACCACGTTGACTGTCGTGTGAAAATTAGTGAAGGAAAGGTTTCCAGTACCGAATCCCCTGTATCCTTAATGACAGAAAATGAATGGGTTCCTATGGGAAAAATAAACGACATGAGAAAAAAGGATGAGAAAGACGAGTGCGGGTCATGGCAGTTACAGGCCCATGGACTCTTGAATCACGTCAAATTTGGTGGTTTTGTGAAGAACGGCGAGTGCACAGTAAAGCCTATATTAGTCCATATTAGTCTGCATCCGCTCCATACCCGCAACGTGACAACCCATTCATTTTCCCCGCCTGTGGCCCACAAGTTCCCGAGATAGCCTCCGGTTCCCCTGCGACCCCAGTTGGGATTAAGTGGTTCATATAATGACTGACTGACTGACTGACTGACTGAAGTCTAGAAGGAGTAGTGGTCAGAAGAAGTGTGTGAAATATAGACAGGATAACAACATGTGAAGACTCACCGCAGTCACATAATGATGAATGTTTACATCTAAACAGTATAATATTATAACAGCGTGAGTGTGTGTGTATGTGTGTCCACAGCCCTGCAGTCTCATGTCCTTTTATAGTGATAGCGCCCCCTGTGGGTTGAGAGGACAGTCGCGGAACAGCAGTACTGGGAAAAAGAGATGCTTTTAGTAAAGTGCTGAGCAAAGCAGCTGATGAAGACCATGTACTTATAAAGCAGCAATGCCAGGAAAAATGCAGTACACAGTATTCACTTTCAACACACACACACACTTCCACACACACACTTCCACATAGACACTTACACACTCTATTAAAAACTGCTGGGGCCAATGAAGTCATGTCTGGTGACCGTGGACGAACTCCCTCCCTCAATCTTTCACTCTTTATGTCTGGCTCTTCCTTTCTGTCTCTCTCACTTTCTTTTCCCCCTCACTCTCTCTCTTTCTCAGCCTCCTTTTTTCTCCATATCTCCCCCTTTTTCTCTTTGTCTCCCTTTTTTAAATCTATCTCTCTTTCTTTCTTCCACCCTTTCTTTACCTCTTTCTCTCTCTTTCCAGATCCTCTGCCGCCCCCCTTTCTTCCCCTTTCTGTTTTCTCACCCTTTCTCTTTCTAGCTCCGTCAATTTATCTTTCTCTACCTCCTCCCCTCTGTCTTGCTCGCTCTTTCTATCTCACTCTTTTCCTCTCATTGTTTCTCTCTGCATCTCTCTGTGTCTTTTCCATGCTGTTCTTTACCTCTCTCATTCTCCCTTTCTTATCTCTTCTCTCACTGTCTCTCTCCCTCTTTCTCCATTTATTGTTCCTTCTTATTCTTTTTCTTTCTTTCTCTTTCTCTCCATCTCTCTCTCTCTCTCTCTCTCTCTCTCACACACACACACACACACACACACACACACATTCCACTATTAAACAGCTATATAAAGGCGTTTTGTGGTGTGTTTGACTGTGGTCAGCAGTGATGTGGTCACCAGTGGATGAGATCCACCCTGCTGTTTACACATACACACGCACACACACACACACACACACACACTCCTGACCCTACTGTGTGTGGCAGATGAAGTAAGATGTGACGATGTGGAACGTAACTGTTCCAAACCCAACATCTGCAGCATCATTCAACACTCAACATGCTGTAATCTCATTTACTCTAAACATTATATATAGAGTCTATCAATCAATCTATCAATCTATCAATCTATCTATCTATCTATCTATCTATCTATCTATCTATCTATCTATCTACGCCTCTTTCCCATTCTCTCTCTCTCTCTCTCTCTCTCTCTCTCACACACACTCTTTCTCTCTCACTCCCTCCTTCTTTTTCTCTCTCTCTCCCTTTTTCCTCTGCATCCCTCCTCTCTCTTTTTCTCGTCTCACTCTCTTCACCTCTCTCTGTCTCCCCCCCACTCTCTCTCTCTCTCGATATCTGTCTCTCATTCTATTGTGCACTCTACTTTTCTATTTCTGTATATCACTTACCCTCTCTCTCTCTCTCTCTCACCTTCTCCCTCTCTGTCTGTTTGGGCTGGTAGTTGGTGGCACAGATCCAGATGGCTGCCACAAGGCACACACACACACCCACCCACCCAGACACACACACGCACGCACACACACACATCCTAATGAACATTCATGCATTATTCATAACACCCTCACTCTCACACACACACACCCTCATATACACACGTGGAAGGAGAAGGTGCATTATAAGCTTCTTTCTGAAATAGACAGCGCATGTTGACTCCATGTTGTCTTATTATTATTATCTTGTAATAGTGGGTAAGGAGGAGAGAACAGGAAAGTGACTCGGAGAGAGAGAGCGAGAGAGAGAGAGGGAGAGAGAAAGAGAGAGGATGAAAATACATGGTGGATGGACAGATGATGAAGATAGATAGATAGATAGATAGATAGATAGATAGATAGATAGATAGATAGATAGATAGATAGATAGATAAGAAGGTGGATAGACAGATGATGAAGATGGATGGATAGAGGATGGGTTGCTAAGAGCGTATATAGATGGACAGATGGATGGGAAAGATAAATGTGGATGGATGGATGGATGGATGGATGGACAGATATGTAGGTGGATGGACAGATCACGAAGATGGACGGATGGATGGATAGAGAATACATTGCTAAGAGGGTAGATAGATAGATTTTAGTAGCTTTTGTGATTTTAAATGAATAGTAGTGATGGTGTTTAATCAGCTCATATCAATAGCACCTTACTGAATTGAATCAAACTGAAATCGTATCGTAGCAGACTTTGTCATATCGCTAGACGTTGTATCGTTGTCCATTGAATCTGTATAATATCATATCGTGGTGCAACTTGTGATTTACAGACGTAGTAGAGAAGGAGGAGGCAGACGGTGCTGTGCTGCTCTGATATAGATCGCGATGTGAGAGCCTATGAGACTGATGGGCAGATGAACAACTCCTAGTTGTAGTGTGTGTGTGGGTGATGGGTGCCAGGGGTGTGTGTGTGACGGACAGCGGCAGGAGCCGAGGAAAAGGCCACACTGTTCTCTGAGCAAGGTTTAACACAGCTGCCGCACAGCTACCTGCAGGCTGGCCAGAGTGTGTGTGTGTGTGCGTGGTGTGTGTGTGTGTGTGTGTGTGTGTGATATGTGGGCAAGCAGCTACGGTTTACCTGTGTGTCAGAGCACTGACACCTTCAGGATTAGGTAGATAGCCTAGAGGGCAACGAGAGAGCGAGAGAGAGATGGATGGATGGACGGATGGGTAAAGAAAGACATTACAGAGAGAGATGGATGGCTAGAGAGAGAGAGAGGGAGAGAGAGATGGATGGGTAAAGAGAGGCATTACAGGAGAGAGATGGAGGGCCAGAGAGAGAGAGAGAGAGAATATATACAAAGAGAGAGATAAAAGACAGAAAGAGACAGATAAGCTTAAAAAGAGACACTGCAGAAGAAGAGACATAGGAAGAAAGAGAGAGAGAGGGAGAGAGAGAAGGAGAGAGACAGATGGATAGATAAAAGAAAGACATACAAAGAGAAAATAAATGAGAGATAGAAAGAGATCTATCTATCTATCCTGCTACCAATCCCATCTCTATCCCTCCATTCATCTATCTTCGTCATTCATCTATCCATCTGTTAGTCCATCACCTACATATCAATTTGCCCATCCATCATCCACCCATCTTCATCATCCAACCAGCCACCTACATATCTATCCTTATATCCATGCCCTATCTATTCATTCATTTGCCCATCTATCTATCTATCTATCCATTCTATCTATCTATCTATCTATCTATCTATCTATCTATCTATCGCCCCACTCCAAGTGTGTGCTGACGCCTGCCCATCGCCTCTACTCAAGTGTGTGTTGACGCCTGCCCAGGTTTGTTACCCTTCTGCAAAAAGTTCCCTGGATATTCGCTCTCTCGCCGAATTCTATTCTCTATCCATCCATTCTTCTATCTTCATCCACCCATCCACCTACTTATGTATCCCTCATTCATCCCTCTATTCATTCTATCTATCTATCTATCTATTCATCTATCTATATCTACCATCTATCTATCTACATTCATCTATTTGTTGGTTGGTATTAGTTTGAGCAGCACTTTGTTAAACTTGATATGGTTTATATGTACATGTACTTACTTTGTAAATGACTTAATTAACCACTGTGTGAATACTGTATGAATATGTCCACACATCAGATTATATTGGTACTCTGACAGAAATAGAATATAAACCAGTAGTATCAGCCGCTTCGGGTCTCGCTGGCCTATTATCATCACACTGGAGAAAGAGAGAAAAGATAGGAGAGAGAGAGAGAGAGAGAATGGCGGCATTGAATGCTGTATTATTCATCTAGAGACGGTCGCCTATTGTTGGATGACCGACAGCTTAAAGGCGTAATGGTGAGCGTCTCATCGTTGGTGTGGAGGAGTGCAGAGGGTCCGAGCACTTTACTTTATAATTAGTGAAGCTAATGAAACTCGTTCATAAAGACTCCATTTTCATCTACTTTAAAATGGCATCTCTTCCAGCCACAAGCTGCTTGTGCTTAAACGTATCTTAACCCACTACAAGGTGTAATATAGTAGTTACTACACTACAAGCTACAGAGTAAAAGTAGCTAACTACATCCAGTAATACTGAGTATTTGTGCTGTAGGTGGACTCCGTTTGGCAGCTGCCAAGGGCAATAATTGCTCAATGAGGCACAGTAGCCAATCAGACTCCACTTCTTCCAATTCAACACCAATCACAAAAAATAGCCAAGAAGTTGAAAATAGCCATCTTTGTAAAGAAAGAAAAGTAATGGTAACAATATAGCATAACACTGTAACAATGCAGTGTAACAATGTAACAATATAATAATGTAGCATAACAGTGTATGCTACAATGTAACAATGTAGTTTAACAGTGTAACAATAAAATGTAATCGTAAATAATGTAGTGTAACTATTTAATAATGCATCGCATAATTTAATAATGTAGTGTAACAATGAAATAAGAGTAAACAATGTAAATAATTTTGTGTAACAGTGTAGCAATGAAGTGTAATAATGAAGTGTAGGCGTAGCAACAGCAATGCAAATAATTCAGCATAAAATTTTAACAATGTAGATTTAACAATGAAATAAGTAGTGTAACAATGTAACAGTGTAACAATGTAGTGTAACAGTGTAACAATGTAGTGTAATAATATAACAATGCAGCATAATTCTCTAAATACAGTAATAACGTAATAATGTAGTGTAACAACATAGCATTTTAGCACACTACATTGTTAATTGTTATACAATTTTTGTTAGCTACTTTTAGAGCTGGAACATTTTAAAGCTACTGATATAGGTAGCTGAGTTAGTTGAATTACTACTTGTAGCCACCTAGCTGCCGTTAGCCTTGTCATTATCACCTGGTCGAAACAAGAGCAAGGGAGGGATGAAGATGGAAGGAAAGAAAGAGACGGAGTGGGAGTGATAAAGAGAGGGAAAGAGGGAGGGGAAAAAGAGTGAAGTCGAGCACATTTCTCACAGCACCGACCAATAGATCTTTCTATGAGATTGGGTGCGATTGGAGCCATCAGGCCCGGGAGCCGCCAAGGCCGACCAGCCGAATCTGCTCAACACGAGAGCCGGGGCCTGGCAGTGGAGCTCTGCGGCCTGTCCACGGCCCTCGGCCACCAGGCTCCACACCTGTCCTCTCGAGCCCCGTCAAGTGCAGCTCATGTTGGTCCTTCCAGCAACCCAAGCCTGTTAAAAAACACATCAATCTAGGAGGTCACTGGGGGAGGGTATGTTTTAGCGGAGGGGAATTTCAGTAGGTAAAGGGGGACTCTTGGACAAGGTGAAGGGGCCCCTGATGAAGCCAAGGTGAAGTTGCCTTCAAAAAGGGGTGTCCGGGAAAAAGGCAAATTGATTAAAAGGTGAGGAGGGGTTCTAAAGGGAGGTGGAATGAAAGTAGAGTGGGGTTAAAGGGGACTGTGGGGTAAAAGAGGAAGGACTAAAAAGGGAGTGGGGTTAAAGGGGACTGTGGGGTAAAAGAGGAAGGACTAAAAAGGGAGTAAGAAGGACTGTGGGGGTAAAAGAGGAAGGAGTAAAAGGGGTGTGTGGGGGGTAAAGGGGAGGGGTAAGAGGGGAGTGTGGGGTAAAGGGGAGGGGCAAGAGGGGAGTGTGGGGTAAAGGGGAAGGGGTAAAAGGAGAGTGTGGGGGGTAAAGGAAGGGGTAAAGGGAATGTGGGAGGGGTAAGAGGGAGTGTGGGGTAAAGGAGAGGGGGGTAAAAGGGGCATGGGGGTAAAGGGAGAGGGATATATAGTGGAGGGGTAAAAGGAGGGGAATAAAGGACTGGGGGTAAAGTGAAGGGGGGTGAAAGGAAGTCTGGGGGTAAAGTGAAGGAGGTAAAGCCAAGGTGGGAATTAAAGGTGAGGGAGTAAAAGAGTAGTGGGGTAAAGAGACAGTCTTATAAGGGGAGGAGTAAAGGAGAGGGTGTTAATGGGGAATGAGGTAAAAGGGAGTATGATAAAAAAGGGGTGTGTGGGGGTGGTAAAGGGGAGGGGGTAAAGGGATGGTGAATGTGTGTGTGTGTGTGTGTGTGTATGTGTGAGTGTGTGTGTGTGTGATGAACGGTCCAGGTCCAGCAGGTAGTGTGGTGTGGAGGATGTTGCCGTGGTTGCAGTAGGGCAGGAGGGGGGCAAACGAACCAGTTAAACACTTGTTAGGAAATGACATGGATATAAAAACAGATGAAGTGTCTGAACACACACTGAGCCCAATTTCCCCCACACCATCTCACACACACACACACACACACACACACGCACACACACACGCACGTCTCTGTATTACTATCTTGTGAGGTCTAGATGTATATAATTTACACCTACACCTAATCCTAACCCTAACCTTAACCTCAGTAACCAAAAGCACATCTTATACCTCTTTTAGTTTCTCAACTAAAACAAGCCAATTTTCTATAATGTCATTTTTCCTCATGGGGACCTCTCAAATGTCCCCACAAAGCCCCAAAAAACAGATAAAAGTGATTTTAGGGACAAAAAGGTCCCTACAATGTGATAAATACATGGACACACACACACATGGTCATGTATTACTATCTTTGTGAGGTCCTTCCATAGGCTCCCATAATGACTAGATGTATATAATTTTACACCTACACCAACACCTTAACCTCAGTCACCAAGTGCACATCTTTTACCTCTTTTACTTTCTCAAATAAAACAAGCACATTTTCTATAAAGTCATTTTTCCTCAGGACGACCTCTCAAAGCCCAAAAAATAAATAGTGATTTTAGGGGACAAAAAGGTCTCCACAACGCCATAAATATCCGCCATTTACACTATTATTTTTTCTCTCACACACACACACACACACACACACACACACACACACACACACACACACATGCAGTCACACACATTGACTCCACTCTTCTTTTGGGGACGTTACATGTAGATAATGGTGAGTGCAGCTATTTCTATTGATTTGTTTTCATTATTATTTATATATGTATTTCCTTATATATTTTCCTCTACTATTTTCTTTCATTTTCTTCTTTCCTTTTCTTTCTCCTTCGAGTTTTCTCTTCTCTTTCTTTATTTCTTTCCAACTCTCTCTTTATCATTCTCTCTCTCTCTCTGCAGTAGTGGTGAATTGCGAATGGTCAGGCTGCTCTCAGTGGGGCAGTGTTCCTGCAATTGCATCCTGGACAGCTGGTGCGTGGTGGTTGCGTTTGTCTCCATCTGTGACAAGCATGTGTGTGTGTGTGTGAGTGAGTGTGTGAGCGCAGTGAGTGCACGGTCTGTCTATGTGTGCATTTCTTTGTGTGTGTGTTTGTATATCTATGTGCACGGACACATAGCAGATGAATTGAGAAATAAGTGAGACAACGCAAACACACACACTTACACACACTTCACACACACCTGCCTCTTAGGGGTTCTTAGATATTTGGAGCACAGAATTAAACATGATGTTGTACTTGTTACCCAAAAATATCACCTCACACAATGTTGTGGCAAAAATTAACTTTAATGATACACTCATTAAAAGGATTTTAAGAGTGTAAGAGTGTTGCTCTTAAATGCAAAACTATACTTTTTAAAAAAAATCAATTTATTAATGCTTTTCCCTTCCTACACCTGCTTTATTAGCACCTGCCGGAAATGTTTCCGCCTCCAAAATGAGCAAAAAACATGAGAGAAAGCAGTAACCATGATTTCAAATTTAAATATGAAACGCCAGACCTATTTCGTTTATGAAGCTTTTGAGTTTGTCTTCGCCACGTTTCTGTGAGCGTGCCTTTGTACTGGGTAGGTTTTTTTAATTGGCTGCTTGTATATTTATATACTTTTAAATAAATCATATGCAGCAATATGTAACAGCAATGTTGTGTTTTGGAGCTGTCGTTCTCCAAGTGTGTGTTCATCCATTTATGATATGAAATGTGCAGGATCCAAGATGTATGTGTGTGTGTTGGTGTGTGAGTGTGACTTTTAGTATGAACGGTGATTAGCACAACTCTGCCAATCACTGAAAATTTATATTAAACCCGAAATTAATTTTCATACTCTTCTCTCTCTCTTTAATTATGCTAACATCTGTTAAGAGTCAGGGCCGCATGCATGAATTTTAATAACACCCCTATTATATTTTTTCTTTCCGCCAATCTGCCTGAACTAAAAACAGCCAGGTGTTTTTGCTGCATTTTGTTCAAATTACAATTCTGAAACCCTTAATCAAGATCCACACCTCACTCTTAAAACTGTTGTTTTGGTTCCTTAGTCTGCATCACTATTGACAGCACACGCAACAAAATGTGGTGCTCCTGCATTTGGACCTATGCGCATGAGCAGTGTGCAGCTTGGTCATGAGTACTCTATTGGTACCTTTAACAGTCTGGGACTTGAACCAGTGACCTTCCAATCATGTGATCAACTCCATTACCATTACGCTATACTTCTCAGAAAGCGCTCAAGATCCTATCTTCTATATCTTCAGTTGGTAGAGTAACGGTTAGGAAGCTGGTGGCGTGATCGGAAGGTCGCTGTTCAAGTCCCGGACCATTAAAGGTACCACTGAGGTACTCATGAGCAAGGTAATCGGCTCTCAAGGTAATTCCCCACTGCTCCTTTTTCATCACTACACATTTACAGCATTTAGCAGATGCTCATATCCAAATTCCAGGAAGGGCAGCTGATAGTGTAACAGTTAGGAGTGACCCCATAATCAGAAGGTCAGCGGTTAGAGTCCTGGACCAGTAAAGGAACCAGTGAGGTAATTTCACAACTGCTGCATTGTCCCTGTATCGATTGCTCCCTGTGCGCTGGACCATGTTAACTGCTCAGCATATGACAGAGAAAAATAAATGATGTTGCCCCCTGCACTTCCCACAGTATTACAATTACATATATGATTTTTAAAAGATTCAACACAACTTTCTGCTCTATGACGGGATATCGACACCTCAGGCCTGAATCTGGAGCGAGTGCAGATGAGAGGCGGGAAGACAGGAGAGGAGGGAGGGCGGAGAGAGGAGAGAGGAAGGGATAGACAGAGAGAGAGAGAGAGAGAGAGGAGAGGGGAGAGAGAGAGAGAGAGAGAGAGAGAGAGAGAGAGAGAGAGAGGAGAGAGAGAGGGGAGAGGGAGAGAGAGAGGGAGGGAGGGAGAGGGGAGAGGAAGAGAGAGAGAGAGAGAGGAGAGAGAGGAGAGGAAGAGAGAGAGAGAGAGAGAGAGAGGAGAGAGAGAGAGGAGAGAGAGAGAGGAGAGGATAGAGAAGAGAGAGAGAGGAAAGGGATAGAGAAGAGAGAGAGAGGAGAGAGAGAGAGAGAGAGAGAGAGAGGAGAGAGGAGAGAGAGAAAGAGGAGAGAGAGGGAGAGAGTGCTTTCAGATTCAGCAGAGATGTAGGCCATTTACTATCTTGTGATTCAAATGAGCTGGGTGCTGTGTGTGAACAGATGTCCCGGACTATCAGCTTCCATCCTCCATCCCTTACCGCCTGGCCCTCAGAGGTCAAGACGCTGCACCCGCCGGCCCTGCACTCGCGATGCCGACGTGTCTGTGTAGTGAGATCTTGTTCTGCTAGAATTCTGCAAAAACAGGAAAAACAGACTCTTTGCACTAGAAAGCTAATGATACACAAAGAGCACAGTGTGTACTCAATACCAGAGAGAGAGAGAGAGAGAGAGAGAGAGAGTGAGAGTGAGTGATAGAGAGAGAGTACGGAGAGAGAAAAGCGAGAAAGGGAGAACGCAAACGAGTGAGAAAGAGCAGGAAAGAGAGAGAGATTAAAGAGAGAAAGAGATGAAAATAGCATGATGGAGGGAGTGAGAGAAAGAAAAAAGGGAGACAGATTGTTTGTGATAAAGTGGTAGAGAGAGATGAAGTGACACAGGGGTGAAGAGAGAATAATAGAGAGAGAGAGAGAGAGAGAGAGAAAGAGAGAGAGAGAGAGAGAGAGAGAGAGAGAAGGAGAGAGCAAAAGACAGTGAGGGCAGAGTGAAAGGGGTGGAGATAAAAGAATACAGAATAAAGGAGAGAAAGAGGAAGAGAGCGGTGAAAGAGAATAGAGAGGCAACAGAGAGATAAACAGAGAACAGAGAGAGAGAGAGAGTGAGAGAGAGAGAGAGAGAGAGAAACGGAGAAAGAGAGAGAGTGAGAGAGAATGGGTGAGAGAAACAGCAAAAGGGGGAAGAGATAGAGAACAGGAGAGACACAGAGAGTGAAAAAGAAAAAAAGGGTGGAGAAATAGAAACAGAGAGATAAAGAAAGAGAGAGAGAGAGTGAGAGAGAAATCTATACATAGACAGAGTGATGAAGAAAGTGATAGAGAGTGAGAGATTGAAGAGAGGAAGAGAGATGAAAATAGCGTGATGAAGGGAGTGAGAGAACAATAGATTAAATGTAAGGAAGATAGAAGGAGAAAGAATGATGGAGAGGAAGAAAAAGAGAGAGGGAAGGAGATAGATAATGAAAAAAAGAGAAAGGGAGAAAGAGATGGAGAGAAGGAGAGAGTAAGAAAAGAAAAAGAGAGAAAGCAGGAGAGAGAAAGGAAAAGAGAGAGAGAGAAAGAAAGAAAGAAAAAGAGGTAAGGAAAGAGTGAATGAGAAACAGAGGGAGATAAAAGAGAGAGAAAAAGAAGGAGAGAAAGATATATAAATATGTATCAGTACGAGGGAGTGAAAGAGAGAGAAAGGCAGAAACACAGAGCGCTACAATATTGTGTTACTGAGACAGTGTCTTCACACTGCCAAGTGTAAACACACACACACACCTGCAGGTGGAGTGACTCCTGCCTCCGCACTCATTATTAGCACCATTGCTTGACACACACACACACCTTCTCCTGTGTTACGCTCACAGCCTGCCAGCTGTGTGTGTGAGTGTGTGTGTGTGTTCCTCACCTTCATTTTTCAACCGACTGACAGTGGCAGCTCAGGGTGGGCAGGCGGGCACGAGTGTGTGTGTGTGTGTGTGTGTGTGTGTGTGTGTGTTTACGCAGCGGTGGCAGAACAACAACGGAAGTCTTTCTGCTGCTGCACCTGCTCTGACTGTGACATCAGGAACACACACTAGACAAAGAACACCTCTGACCTGCTGCTGCTACACTCCAGAGAAGGAGAGAGAGGGAGGGGAACGGAGGGATGGAGAGAGAGAGAGAGAGAGGTGAAATTATAGTAGAGAGAGAGATGAAGAGAGGGTGGAGAAGAGAGAGATGGAGATTGATGAAGTCGCAGAGGAATGGGGAGAGAATGATGGAGAGAGTGATGAAATGGTAGAGAGAGAGATGTGGAGGACATGGAGAGAGGGAAGAACAGATGTAGAGAGATAGTGGTGAGTGATGGAGGAGGAACGAGATGGAGTGAGAGAGAGTGTATGAGAGAGAAAGTGTGGAAAGAATGATAGAGAGAGAGAGAGATGAGAGATGGAGAGAAATGAAGGGAGAGATGGAGCGAGATGAATGGAGGGAGAAACGGAGAGAGTGATGGAGTGAGGCTGAGTGAGCAATGGGGAGAAAGATGGAGTGAAATGAAGAGAGTGATGGAGTGATGGAGAGATTGAGGAGAGATGAGAGAGTGATGGAGTGAGAGATGGAGAGAGGATGGAGGAGAGATGGAGAGAGTGGGATGGAGTGAAATGGAGAGATTGAGGAGAGATGGAGAGAGGATGAGAGAGTGATGAAGGAGAGATGGAGAGAGGATGTGGAGGAGAGATGGAGAGAAAGTGATGAGTGAGAGACAGAGAGTGGGGATGGAGGAGATGAAGAGATTGAGTAAGAGATGGAGAGAGTGATGGGAGGAGATGGAGAGAGTGATGGAGCGACATGGAGAGATTGAGTGAGAGATGGAGAGAGTGATGGAGTGAAAGATGGAGAGTGTGATGGAGTGAAATGGAGAGATTGAGTGAGAGATGGAGAGAATGATGGAGTGAGAGATGGAGCGAGAGATGGAGAGAGTGATGGAGTGAGAGATGGAGAAAGTGATGGAGTAAGATGGAGAGATGGAGAGTGTGATGGAGTGAAATGGAGAGATTGAGGAGAGATGGAGAGAGAGGATGGAGTGAGAGATGGAGAGATTGATGGAGCGAGAGATTGGAGAGAGTGATGGAGTGAGAGATGGAGAGAGTGATGGAGTGAAATGGAGAGATTGAGTGAGAGGTGGAGAGAGTGATGGAGTGAGAGATGGAGAGAGTGATGGAGTGAAATGGAGAGATTGAGTGAGAGATGGAGAGAGTGATGGAGTGAGAGATGGAGGAGTGTAAGCCTGTCTGTGGGTTTCCATGGAGATTATGGGATGTGCTCAGCTTCAGAGCTCATTAAACCGCTGCCATTATCCCCACATTTACACGCATCACATGCAAAACTAATTTACTTGTAAGAAATTAAAAGTTCATTTTAATTGAGCTCGCGCTGCAGTATGTAAATGAGGAGTGTGTAACGTACACTGATACCAACACAACACACACGGCGAGCCGCGTTAACCCTTTCCCTCTGCCCAAAACATGGCAAAAAGACTTCAGGATTTATTCAAACACAGAATCACGGAACAAACATCCAAAAATGCACCCTGAGTAAACAAGTGCTCGTGGTGGAAAGATTTCTCTGAATTAACAAGATAAATGTGCAGGGGGAATTAAATTCTGTTCTGTTCTATCAGTTAACAAGACAAACCTCTTATAGCGAGAAATTCTGGAATTTTCTAATTTAATGAGATAAAATTTTCTTGGGGAAAAATTACACATTAAAGTTTTTATAGCTGAATAAACCCTGTCTGTTTTTTTCAATAATGTTTTCATGAAGGAAAAAATTCCACAGTTTTTCTGAAATAAACTAAAAAAAAAAATAATGCAGAAAATGTTTTAAAAATATATGGTTTACATTGGAGACAAATTCTGTTTTTTCATGAATTAATGAAAAAAACTTCTCATTGAAAAAAATTTCATCTGTTTTTATGAATAAATGACAAAGTTTCTTTTGTGAAAAATAAAATTTTGGGTGGAATTTTTGAATTAAGAAGATAAAAAATTCAAGAAGAAATAAATAAACTCTATTTGTATTTTTGAATAATTAAAAAAACTTTTCAGAATTGATGAGAGAAATTATTCATGCATAAAAATTGCTTAGTTTTTCTTACAATTTAATGGCATAAAGTGTTCATGTGGTAAAATCCCACAGTTTTTCTGAATTAACAAGATAATAATTTTCATTGTGTTTTTTAGAATTAAAAACATTTTACAAAGAAAAAAATTTCACTCTGTTTTTCCAACATAACATGATAAAAACTACATTAATTGTCATGCGAATAAAAATTCATTCTGGTTTTGTGAATTATAGAGTTATTTTTTAATATCAGACAAAAGAAAATTCATAGAGTTTTATAGAATTAATGAGAGTATGATGTAGAACAAAAAACTTGTTCATTCTGGTTTTCTGAATTAATGAGATAATTGTGTTTTACAGAGTGACTTTCATTCCATGAAACTTTTATCTCATGGATTCAGAAAAACTGCAGATAATTTTCTGGGAGGTAAATGTGTTACGCTTCCATACAAATTAAAAAATACACATTTGCCTGTTAACAAACAAAACAGATTTTCTCTTCTCCGACTCTTCCATCACTAAGGTTTCCTTTTCAAGAATAAGTTGAGACACCAAGATGAGAAAATAACCATTAAAATAGAGAGTCATGAAAAGGAAAAGATCATAAAGCTGGACAAATCTGAATCTACTTACATCACATAATGGCAGTTAATTATGTGCATATAGATCTGGCAGATCGATATTTTCATATACCAATGTCTGCTGCTTTTTGTGCTTCGCTCATTGCGGGATGAAAGCACTGTAATTATGTTTAAAATATATTTTATGTTATTCAACATAATTCATAAAAAAAAGCGGGGGGCAGGTGCTGGGGGAATCTCTTAATATTTGGGTTGAAAATGGTTGAGAGACGGAGTGTGTGTGTGTGTGTGTGTGTGTTTGTAAACCTCCCAATATGAGGACGTTGTCCTGATTGCACATCAACAAGGTGGCGACCTGTCTCATTATGGGGACATAAAACTGTCCCCACAATGTCAATCACTTCAACATAGCTATTTCTTCAGGTTTAACCACGCCTTTAAAATCTAAAAACTCCCCATGTCTCATATCCTCAAAAGTGTGTGTGTGTGTGTGTGTATGTGTGTGTCCCCAGTGGGGACTTTGACCTGATTGCACACCAATAAAGGGAGGACATGTGTTATTATGGGGATATGAAACCCACAAAGTTAAAAAAAAATTCTTTAAGCTGAACTTCTCACTTAAAAATCTCAGTCCCCATAATGATATTGTATTCTTAAAAGTGTGTGTGTGAGGGTGTGTGTAAGTGTGTGTAGGTGTATTTGTTTGTTTGTTTGTTTGTATACCAACATAATGGGGACTTACATATGGGGATAAAATGGGGATGCGTGTCATTATGGAGACAGTAAACCCACTATTTTTATTCAAGCTAAATTTCTCCCTTTAAAATTCTAGTCCCTATAAGGATTATATTCTTCAAAGGGTGTGTCTTTGTGTGTGTGTGTGTGTGTGTGTGTGTGATGTGAGGTTGGTTCCATGTGGCTAAGCTGCAACATGAAAGTAATTAGTCAGTAAGAGCAGCGTTGATAAATGAAGAGCGCTGTGGCGGAGAGCAAGTTCATTTAACACCACGGTCCCAACACACACGCACACACACACACACACACAGATCCCACTTACCAACATCCATGGCAGGAAAGTGCTTGGGTTACCAGTTATTTATTTATTAAATGTTGGTTATATTTATATTTTTTAAATAATAGTAATGTGGACTTCTGAAATAAATAATATAGAATAGAATTTAATGTAGACAGAATAGATGAAATCTGATATCACGTGTAAATGTGAAATTGGATGAAGTCCATGTATTCTACACATTCTTCACAGATGCCATAGGGGAACCTTCTTTGGTTCAACATAGACCCTTTAACCATTGTGCCTTCTTTGTCTTCTTGTCTCTCTGTACATTTCTAGGGTTAGGGTCAGGGTTAGGGTTAGGGTTGGCAGGGAGTGGAGGCATGTGGCACCATGGCAATGTTATTTCACCCTCACCCTACTCACTTCCACTAGATTTATGCAGTAAGGCTATAAATCGTGTATAGCCATATAGTGTGTAGCCATGCTAACCCGGCTATCTCGTTAGTAAACACATAACCGAGTCTAATGAGTCCCGCGAGACTCTACCCGATCCGACCTGATCTGATCTGACCTGACCCGATCCGAACTAAACTGCACTCCAGGTCTGATCGCTTGGGAATAATCAGTAAAGCCAGTAGATTGGAGGCAGAGTTCAATAACGTGATGGCAAGAAACGAGTGTAGTGGTGTGAGGAAGGCATGTGGTAGGCTGAACGTGTGTGTTTGTTTGTGTGTGGTGTGTACAGTGTGTGTGCCACTAATGAGGGGTGCGTCAATTTGGCATCGGCCCTAATAGGATCAAAGAGCCCATTTGGCTTGCAGCTGAACGACAGCAGAGCAGAGCTGGCACGGAACCAGAGAGAGAGTTGGGTGGGGGGGGGAGAGAGAAAGACAGAGGGAGAAGGAGAAAAGAAAGAGAGAGAGAGAGAGAGAAGAAGGGAAGAGAAAGGAAGAGAGAGAAGTAAACGTGTGTGTGGAAGAGGAAGCGTGTGCAGTCAAGTGAACACACACAACTTCTAATGTCATAAGCAAGAAATTAGAGTCTTAAACAGCATTTGCGCATCACACAGGTGCAGACACACAACCCCAGGACACACCCACTCTCATACAACGTGTGGGTGTGAGTATGTGTATGTAAATGCATATGTTCAAACATTTACATTGACATTTAGCAGGCATTCTGTTCCAGAGCAAGCATAATTTTTGCACAATTTTAGGTTATTTGAAGAGATACTGCTATCCATACATTTGGCGTGTGTTTTGGCTTTCTTTTATCATCCTTTTTTGCTTACAAGACTAATTTAATCAGCTGATGAGTTATTATAAACTGTTACAATACATATATAATTTTTTAAGGGTCAATATTAGGTATTTAACTTTCAAATTGATGTTTTAGAGTTAGCAAAATGTGTATTTAATTTTATTAAATAACAGGATAGAGGATATTGATATCGGCCCTGAAAAACCAATATCGGCCAACCACTTAAAATCATTCAAGTATTTATACATACTGTATATATGCATAAATTCACTTCTTTATGTTTATCTGACACATCATATTCCTGTCCTAATTGCCCTGGGGCCCATTTGAAAAAAAAATTGTGTTGTGGTTGTTGGGTCCGGTGACCTATAGAGGAATTAAGTGAAAAGGAAACAACAAAGGAATGAAGTGATGAGGAAAAAGAGAAAAAAAAGACAAAGGAAGAGCAACCCCCCCCCAAAAAAAACCCACTATCACACCTCCTATCTCCCCACTCTGCACCCTCCCCCTTTTTCCTAAATTACCATGCAAATGTTTTTTTCCACTTCTGCACTCCTCCATCGCTCCCTCTCTCTTTTCGTCTACCCCCGCCCCCGATTCCTTTTGTCTCGAAATTAGTGAAGCAGAGTGCCCAGGCGGCTAATTACGTATTCAAATGAAAGAGGCTCGTTAATGTTGCACAGGGGAGAGTGGCGCTGATTGGGAGAAGCTGATGGAATTGGAATGAGCTCTCCGCTGTTGGCGCCATGGCATCTGGAACCAGCCGAGCGCGGCCTGCCAGATGCCACCTCCCGGGGGTGCTGCGAGTGTGTGTGGGTGTGTGTGTGTGTGTGTGTGAGCGTGTATATCCGTATATTTAGGGGTTTGTGAGAACCTGGCTGTCAGCAAAGGATGAAAAACTATTTTTGTGATTTTTGAGGACATGTGTGTATGTGAGGACCAGTCCCCATCTAGAAAAATGATAAAAATGATTTCCATGATAAAAATGCTTTTGGTGGCAGAGGTTATGTTTAGACTTAGGGTTAAGTCTGGGTTAGGCTAGGTCTAGTTTTATTCGTAAAGAGAAAAATAATATTATTTTTGTAACAGTATTTGTGCTGCATTTTTACACACTACATTACTTTAACAATGCCATAATGACATTACATAATAACATAAGGATAGTACTACATAAGTTTGTGTGTAATTTTGTATTTAAGGGGTGGTGAGGACTTGGATGTTTCCCAAAGACGACAAACTATGATTTGTCCATTTTTATGGTTTATGAGTACATTTTTGTATGTAAGAACCCTGAAGGGCTGAGATCAAAATGAGACCAGACCAATGCATGTTTTACACCAGATAACAAATAAGTGGAACATGCAAAAACTAAGCACGCCTCAAAAAGAGCTGAACAAAGCAAACTACATACACTAAGCAACATTAAACATGTTTATTCAATATTACTCTCTTACACATCTATAAGGACTAAATCACTTCACTGGAAGCAGTTATTCAAACTGACCACATCATACTATGTTAAACTAAACAAACCACAGTGGCAGAACACTCCACAGAACCAAGCACACCCCAATTATAACAGGGTAGGTGCTAAACACCACACAGCATGGCCTGAAACACCAGATAAATGGAAAATCAGTTTAAAGTACAGCTTAGTTACACTTTAGAAATGTTAGATCATCATTGGTTACTCTTGAACTAAGAAGTTATACAATCCCACCAAAACAGCTCATTAATAGTAATATTCTCAGAGTTGTGGTCTCGGCTGGTCTCCAAATAAAATCTTCTTTGTCCAAGTCCATGACAAGACCGAGTACAAACACGGCCAATTCCGAGACAAGACTGAGACTTTCAAAAACTGGTCTTGAGTACTACAACACTAGTGGGTGTGTTTTTATATATTTAGGAGGTTGTGAGGACCTGACTGTCCCCAATAGATTAAAAACAGATTCAAAATAGATTTTTTGGCATTTATGAGGACATTTTTGTATGTGAGGGATGGTAAAGAAAACACAATTATAAAGTAATATTCCATGTTTTATTTGATAAAAATACATGCATTTGTACATGTTTTCATATGTTTTGGCAGTACCCAAAAGGTGAAAAACTATATTATCATTGAGAGGACTGGTCCCCATTATAAAAGAAATGAAGATTATCTTTTAAAATATGCTTTATTTGAAACACATCAAAAATACATGTGTATGCATGTGGTCATATATTTAGGGGGTTATGAGGACCTGACTATTCCCTAATAGGAAAAACTTTTATTTCCTCATGGTTATGAAGACATTATTGTATGTGAGGACCGGTTTTGTTGATTCAAAAAACAAAAATTCAAGAGTGTGTGAGTGAGTGAGTGCTCTTATATTTAGGGAATTGTGAGGACCTGACTGTCCCCAAAAGACAAAAAATTATAATTTGTCCTTTTTTATGGTTTATGAGGACATTTTTGTAGTAGCCCTCATAATGCAATATTATTTTATTGTGTGTTGTAGCGGTAGTATTATTTACATCTAGTCATTATGGAAATCAATGGAAGTAGCTCACAAAGATAGTAATACAAGAGTGTGAGTGTGTGTGAGTGCGTGAGGGAGTGTGTTGATGGGGGTGTTGCTTGCTGAGATGAGGAGGGAGGCGCGTCCCGCTGATCAGGACGGTGGCAGGAATCGGGAGGGAGGAGGGTGTTGTGGGTGTGAATCAGAGGCTTTTGTTTCAGACCGAGACAAAAAGAAGCACCAGATTTTATTCTTTGCAGAAGGGGAGAGGGAAACGAGGGAGAGATAACACATACCGACTAGGCTACATGCGCCATAACAGGGTTAATCCTGACATTTTTAGCTGGTTGAGTTTTATAGATTTGGAACAAATCACATCACCGAGAAATTAAAGTAAATTAAAATGAGGGATTATTTGTCATTGTGAACACAGCACACAGTGCACTACGACCAAATGAGACCTCTACATTTGACCCATCCCAGGAAGGAGCAGCTTTTTTGGCAGCACCTGGGGAGCAGTGCTTAGGGACGGTACTGTGTTCATGAGTACCTCAGTGGTACATTTACTGCTTCAGAACTTTAGAACAAGCACAGAGCTTAATTTCAAATGAATTCCCGTTATCTTGAGATCATGAGAAAAATTTATATATTTATTTTACTTTTAGTTATTATTGTTATGATTTATAGATAATGGAGCTATTTTCGCACAAGATATTTTTCTCCTAATCTTAAAAATCACTTTCATTATGTCAAGGTCACATCAAAAAAAAAAAAATAATGTGGTTGGGAGAAAATCACTTAAACTTCCACAAGATCACAAGAAAAATAATTTACTGGGAAAAGAATTAATTATCTCCATATCACAAGAAAAATCATCTTAGTTTTACTTTCTTATTCTTCTTATGATCCTAATATAATGGAAAGTCATTTTTTGATCAATTATCACAAGAAATACAATTTGTAATTGTGCTAAAATGACTATTATCTTGAGATCACAAGTTTTAATGTTAGTTATTTTTCTTACGATCTCAAGATGACAGAAGTCATTTTCTTGAAATCTCAAGTTGATAAAAAAAAACCCATGTCCATTATTGTCAGATAACAATAAAAATCATTTTAATTGTAAGTAAACAACTTTCATTATATCGAGATCATAAGAAAAATCATCTGAGTTTTACTTCTAGTTATTATTTTTAGGATCCTGAGATAATGGTGATAATTTTCTCTTGTAATATTAAAATAATAAAAGTTGTTTTCTCACAATCGCAAGTTTTCTTCTTGCAATTGGAATAATTGAACTGATGTTCTTGAGATCAGGAGAAAAAAACTTTGAGAAAAACAAAATTATTTGTTTTCAAATTATTATAAATATTTTTTCTTGCGTTCTTGAGATAACAGAAGTGATTTTCTCGAGATCAAGATAAATCACAAGAAAAATAATTTGTGATCGTGAGAAAATGACTACTTTTATCTCGATATCATGAGAAAAATAGCTAAAATAAAAAAAAAGTTATGTTGATACGTTCTCTATTGAGTTGGTGTTCTTGTTTCATGTGTAAAGCACTAAACGTTGACTACACTGCTGGCTCATCTAACGCTAAAAACTGCTGCAGTGTTTTACAAACACACACACAGACACACACAAACAAACACACAAACACACACACACACACACACATTCCGCCCATTTCGTCATGTTGGCGTCTGCAGGTGTGTGTGTGAATTGTGATGCTGCTGGTGGTGTAACACTGAAACGGTGCCACCTCCAACCTGCAACCTGCTTACTGCAGCTCCAGGACACACACACCTGCACACACACACACACACACATTTAACCGACCAACCATCTGTTCACTCGTCCTTCGGGTGACATCTACCTCACCTTCATTCTAACATATAGATCTCCCAAATGCAAACACACACATACATAACACACACACACACACACTTATAAATTCACACACACAGGATAATTCTGGCTTTGTTTCCATGGAAAAAGGCTTGTATATGCAGAATATGCTATTAACATTTCACACACACACACACACACACACTTACTGTATACTGTATGTCAAAACATAATATACACACTTGCTTTTACCAATACTTTTGAGTACACACACTCACACACACTCAATCACACACACGTAATTAATTCCCAGAATGTGAAATGTTTATATATACGCTTGTTTTTTGAGTACAATGTTACCACGATTGCACACACACACACACACACACGCATACACACACTAGCCAATGCAATATTTATAGCTGTGCTGTGCTGTGCTGTGTGTGTGTCTGTCTGTGTGTGTGTGTGTGTGTGAGCCCCGGGGCATGTAACCTCGTGCCCTGCAGGTATCATTAAGGCTCTGTACAGTCATTATTGATCCGGAGACTGATAATGTTATTCAGGACGTGTCCCACGAGCACCGAACTGCCTGGTGGCCCTGACACACACAAACACCTACAGACACTTACACACCCCCTCACACACACACACACACACACACACACACACTTTTAAGGACATGACCATTACGGGGACTGAGATTTTTAAGGGAGATGTTCAGCATAAATAAAAATTGTGGGTTTTATATCCCCATAAGGACAAACGTCCCCACTTTATTGGTGTCCAATCAGGTCAAAGTCCCCATTATGCGCTTATACACACACACACACACACACATCACTGTCATTTGAACCTTTACTGTATCCTCTATATATCTGTTCTTTTTCTCTCTTCTCCAACTCCACCCTTCTCTAGCTTTCTTTCTTAAATTTTTCCCCTGTCTCACTCGTCCGCCCTTTCCTCCTTTTTTCGCTCTGACGGAGATGCATGGTGTTTCTAATTTGGCATGCAGACATTAATTCCAGCACAGCTGCTACCGTCTCTCTCTCTCTCTCTCTCTCTCTCTCTCTCTCTCTCACACACACACACACACACACACACACTCCCCCTTAAGGCTTTTCTCTAATGTGCAGCTTCAGAGCAGAGCTGCAAATGATCAGCGTTTGTTCGGAGGAATGTGTGCGTCGTGCGTTATCAGGAGGGTAGAGGCTAGTGAAATACGCTCTGAAAGGGAAAGTGTTCATCGCGTGGTGCACCTGACATGACCTTTACCATGACAACACACACACACCCATCCATCCTATCTACCTGGCTGGCTGCTTTTCTGTCTATTTATCCATTCTTCTGTCCATTCATTCGACTTTCCATCTATCTATCTATCTATCTATCTATCTATCTATCTATCTATCTATCTATCTATCTATCTATCTATCTTTTTCTTCCATCTGTCCACCGCCTATCCGTCCATCCATCCACCTACCTGCCTACCTACTCATCTATCTACCTATCTGTCTATCAGTCTATCTATCTACCTTTAAAAATGGCTGGCAGAAAAAATAAAATGATTAAATCATCCATCCATCCATCCATCCATCCACAGGAATGGTCAGTATTTTCAGATGAAAAATCTGAATATTGTTGCACTAAATCAAACATGTCCTCAGCTGAGTTGAACCCAGGTCTCTGCTGCTGCTTTCCAGTACTTGGCATTTACTGCACCAAGTAAACACAGCTGCACACACTCTATTGTCTGGAGAGAGTGCAGAGAGAGCATTGTTGAGATGCAAATTAACCTCCCAAACTACTTCTTACACATCTCAAATCCCAGTTTGGGGAGGATAAACACTAGAACTTCGACTGCTTGAACCTTGTGCTAAAAAAGGGAGATGGAACATCTTTTAAAAAAAACCTACCAAAGTAGTCCCAAGATGTTCATTATTGCACTTCAGGATGGAATTGAATAATACAAAATTTTATATATATATACTGTGTGATATATATATATATATATATATGGATGTATATATATATAGGGGTGGCATGGTGGTGCGATGGCTGTGTGTTAGCGCCCACCCAGGGTTGGTTCCGGTTATAGGGCTCTGGTTTCCATCACCGCAATATATTTAATATTAATATAATATATTAATATATTTATGGAACTATATTTACTATTGTATTATTACAACTATATATGATCATAAATTACTAGTTTCTGTTATTCTAAAATAATGCTGTGTTCTATTTGCCATTGGATCCAAGATACGGTTGATGAGATTATGTCACATCCACTAAAAATACAGTGAAAATCTAATTGAATGTTCCATTTGCCACAGCAAAATTTTAGCATCTACTTGATAAACGGTATTACATAATGTAGTATTTTATGTATAACATGACCAGAGTAAACACGTCTAACGACTACACCTACGCTGTATTATCTACACAGCTGACCATAAAGCAGTACACACAACACTACAGTGCTGAAAAAAGGTATTAAATTCAAGCATTTACTAGTCTTTATGCACTTGGAGTAGCCATCTCGATTCTGATCTCTGGATATCCTGTGCTGCTCTGAGACATGTGGTCGGATGTCTGAGAAACAGGAGCGCGCATGTTGTCACTGCCGGCTTCAGCCCTCGGAAAACGACTCGGAAAGCAAGCACCAACGTGACTTACTCCTGCCATCCAACAACTCACTTCTGCCATGACACTTCCCCACACACACACCTGGACTGTGAAGAACTGTTTCTGTTTGCACCACTGCACTTTTTTACTGCACCTTACTTACACACCACCGTTATTTTGATGCAATAATAACTACTGTTATGATGACTGTACTGTTGCCACTTATTTTGCACAAATATTATATGCTGTTTACAAATGTTTGCACATACACCTGACATTGCAAAATACCATAAATAAATAATATAGTATCTGTCATATTATAATCCCTTCTACCTCCTGCACATCCAATGTAAAAATGTCAATTGCACCTGTTTAAATGCTTGCATATTTGCACATATACTCGAAATATTGTACTTGGAAAATAGTCCGATATAGTATCTATCTATTATAATCCTCTACTCTGCACACTCAGTGTAAATGTCAATTTAACCTGTTAAGAATACTGCATCCCGACTTGACAAACATAAGCTTACCTCTATGTCTGTCTCTCTAGCCTCTAATTCTATATATATATTAAAAAAAAAAATCCCTGTCTAGTCTAAAATGTATATTTGTATATTGTCTGGTTTAAATGTATATTGTTTAATGCATATTTTATATTTTTTACTTATTTATTGTTTATTCCATGTGCCTAGTCGCAAGCACTGCCTATTTATTCTCTCTGTTGTTCTACTGTTCTTTTTGTTTGTTTGCACCTCGAAATAACCTGGAGCCACGCCGCCCCTGCCTCTATGTATCTGTACAGTATATAGCAGAGATGACAATAAAGTTGACTTTGACTTTGACTTTGACTTTGAAATGGAAGGCACCATAATTGGTCCTTTCCAGTATTACTGTCACTGAATTGCAATGCGTTACACGACTCCTGCATTGCTTTTTGAGTTACTACTAAAAATAAGTGTGAAGTCGACATTGTAAAAATACTAAAATGTGTTTATCAAAAGTTCATTCACATCCAATGGAGGGCTTATGTGGTGTAGCATAATGATCAGAAGCTATATTAATTATGTGGGAAGAATAGTTTATTCCAACATCTTTTCTCTCGTCACATGGTAGTTTTTAAAATAATAATAAAGCAGCACTAAATGTAATAATAATAATAATACATTTTATTTCAGGTTAAAATAAAATGTTGTAATGTTGTAATGTTTAGTTGTAAAGCACTTCACTGAGATATGTAACAAATATAAGTGAAAATCTATTAGTAACGCCTTACATTACTGAGTAAAAGCAAAAAGGGATGTGTTACTGTAATTGTGTTACTTTTGTAAGACGTTACTCCTAACACTGTTGATAAGTTATAAGAAACGAAGCTACTTTTTCACGCTAATATAGGAAGCATTTAGTAACACTGGTTATTCGTATAGAGTATTTGTGTTTGGTAACTTAACACTTCACACTGCTGTTCATTATCTCACAGTTCAGCTGAGCTGATCCACATCTAGCAGATCTCTAGGGCCAAGGTAATAGAGATAACGCATTTATGAAATCTCACACACACACACACACAGCATGAACGTGTAGTGCGTACAAATTAAAAATGGGTGAGCGACTTATTCCCCATGGCAACCATACAAAAGTAATGACTTATTAGCTGGTAATTAGGAGTTAATGCAGAGGGAAAGATGGAGAGAGAGAGAGAGAACAAGAATGTGTGTGAAGGTGTGAGGAGTGTGTGAGAGCAGTCAGATGTGTCTCAGGTGGCATTCTACACACAGGTGGGGGAACAACAAGACGAACAGAGAGAGGGATAGAGAAAGGGGGAGCAGAGAGGAAAAAGGTAAACATGTAATATGATACAAGAATGGAGATGAGAAAAAGAACAAAAATTCTCAAAAATGAAAACATGACAGGAGAAAGAAAGAAAGAGAAAAAGGTAAAAAGGGTACAAAGGAGAAATAAACAGTATAAAAAGCAAGAGACTGGAGAGATAAAGAGGTGGGAGAGAGAGAGAGAGAGAGAGAGAGAGAGAGAGAGAAAATGAAGGAATGTGAAGAGGTTTGAATGGCAAGGAGGAGTGAGAGCAGACAGATATAAAGAGAAAAATACATAAAGAAAGCGAGGGAAAGAGACAGAGACTGAAATGGAGAGACTGAAAGAAAGAAAGGGAGTGGGAGAGAGAGAAAAAGAGAGATGAGAAGTTGAAACGAAGAAAAGGAAGAAGGGAAGAAGGATGTATTGAAGAGAAAGAGGGAGAGAGAGAGAGAGAGTGAGAGAGAGAGAGAGAGAGAGAGAGAGAGAGAACAAGAAGATGTGCATTGGTGTAAGGAGTGTATGAGAGCAGTCAGGTGCATCAAAGTTAGTAAAAGGGATAGAAAGAAAGATGAAAGAAAGAATGGGACAGTGTGAGAGAGAGAGAGAGAGAAAGAGAGAAGAAGGTGTATAGGGTATGGGAGGAGGAGGAGAGCAGTCAGACAGTGGTATCTGAAGGGAAATGCAGAATGGGAAAGGGGTGATGAAAGAAAAAGAGAGAGAGAAGAGGAAGAGAGGGAGGGAGCGAGGGAGGCATGGATGGAGGGAGCTACGCACGACCTGGAAAGCTGCCGCTACATCTGCTTGTACACGATGTCACAGAGACGGCTGTCAGCTGTCGACTTGGAGCGCAGTCAAAAACTCGTTCTCTCGGCGGACTGGCGGCACGGCTGTTTCTCTCTCTTCACTCGCCTTCACACACATGCAATGGTGTATTTTATTGCCACGGTAAATATGGTACTTCATTATGGTACTAATATGTTATATTGAGTACTTTGTTCTGAACTGAGTATCTAATTGTTGGGGAGCGGTGTCCTTGGGGATGGTACCTTGCTCATGAGTACCTTTACCGGGTCAGGACTTGAACCAGCAACCTTCTGATCAAGGGGCCACATGATTTTCGATTGTACAGTGCTAAAGCAGTGGAAACCATTCCTACTAAATACATTACATGTACAGTACATATATAGAGATGAGACGACGTGGCTCCAGTTTCAGCACAAAGAATAATTGAGAGAGAAGGTGAGCGATTATTTGTCATTATGAACACAGCACAGCACAAGGAAAAACACAACGACATTCTGCATTTGACCCATCCATGATAGTCCGCACCCAAAGGCACCTACCTGGTACCTTTACCGGTCTGGAATTCGAACCGGCGACCTTCTGATCACAGGGACAATGCTGTTACTACAATCAACGGAAACCTTTTAAATTATTTCACCACTTTGCTATGTTTATTAGCACACAGCTGTCACAGTGTTTCTAGGAATTGTATGTTTAGTTTTCTTCTTCTTTTTTCTTATCTTTCTTTTCTTTCCTACAGCTTTGCTGTCGCAGACACACCATGGATTAAAATTTCAGCTCATTGATGAGACATACAACATGTTTCTTGTCAGAAACTGGAACTCTACTTTTTGATTTTTTTCATGTAAAAAAAAATTCTACTATTCAGCTATTTTGGTCACTAAAGTTAAGTAGAATGTGTTATTACTTTACCTAAAGCTTAGGCTTGTCTGGTATGAGTTAAGATTAACTTAAACCCATCAAAGTTTAGCTATAATCACAGCTAGCTCAACTGAGAAACAACAGGAAACCCCTGAAATAGCAGTGCCTTGAGTTTCTTTTCAGGAATTGCTCATCTTGTTGGACTCCTACCTTCCGGTTTGTTCTAGATTCGTTATCAGTTTTTCTCCCAGAGTTTCTTGGCTCTTTAGCTCGTTATGCTGAACGCCCATCCGCTCCAGCTGAACTTTAATTCTAATCCAGTTGAGCTAGTAGGTCCAATTCTGTCCGTTCTATACTGACCCGTGAAGGTCCACACGAACAACAGCAGGAAAAGAAAGAACCGTTGGACCCTCCTGTTCCATTTTGTTTGGATTCGGGAGTTGATGAAAAAGCAGGACCTAAAATGCCTTACTAACGCCTTATTTCAAGTAAGTATTTATAGTATAACGATATATCAAAATATCTAATGATATCACGTGATTTAGACTAATGACATTCTTGCACATAGCTAAGTTCTTAAAGATGAAATTATGTGATAATAGCACCCAAAGAGATGTATATCCTAATACATCAACATTCAATATCGTAAAAGAGATTTACTGAGCAAATATACTCTGAAGGTTTCTATTAATAATCATACTAATAATGGTAAATTGTTAAAAATGACAAATAAATGACTCTATTTGTCATAATAGATAAAAAGTACAAATATGATAATTTATCCATAAGTTTCATTATTTATATAAAATAAAAATTAACAACCGACTATACAGTAGAATATATAAAAATATATTTATTATAGGAACCATGTAAAGAATAAAATGTTTATATATATATATATATATATATATATATATATATATATATATATATATATATATATATATAATTAGATGGTTTTTTTCTTTTTACTAACTGATATTTATATATTTTAAATAAAATGTAAATAACTTCAAGTCTTGGTAAGCTACATATGTAAGCTAGACATCCGCTCCTTAATAAGTGGAAATTTTGCATCGCAAACTGCTTCAGGTATGATAGAGAAGACAATAAAAACAAATGGGATCTATTCACCAATTTTTATCTAAATTGTTCTCGTCACCTGGTTTCATCAATAACTTTCATACAAGTGTGAACACATCATATGTCTCATATCGATTGTCAGCTTCTGAATTGAATCAAACCCAAAATATATCATAGCTGACTCCATAATTCTATGTAAGACAAAACTTACAGAACAGTTTAATGCAGTTGTTCTCTCTCTCTTCTGTAGCATTAAATTCTCATTCCTCAGCTTTGATTTATTAATGGATTTACATTGGTATTTACTACAAATTTAGGTAAATATGCTAATATTAATTGTCTGTGTATTCTTTTGTGGAGAAGCATCACATTAACACTGCACTTTTAACTTACATCAAAATTCTTTTTAATGTTGTATCATTTTTAATTTAATTTTAAACCATTTGATCTAGTTGTTCTAAAACATGTTCTCATCCAAATTAAAAGCTTGCATTAAATTGCTCTTAAATTCATAAATATTCAGTTTGATACATAAATATCATTTATACAGCATTGATATAGTATGTGTTTACATTTATATAGTATTCTCTACTTATTATATTTTGTATTTTTTGTGCCATTATTATGTTGTACAAAGAGAAACATCCAGTTAAAAATAGTTTTTAATGTTAATTATTTTTTATTTTAATCAAAGGCTAGAAAGGGACTACCATTTCTAAAATGATAATTTTATTGTATTTAATATTAATATTACAATATTAATCATCTATATTTTGTGAAGAAGCACTTCTAATTACATGTCTTTTAAAATTCTACTTCAGACAACAAAACTTTTTACTGTTCAATCATTTTAATTTAACTAAACATTTTGATCCAGTCATTCCAACAACGATACATTCTCACAGTGGTGCATTAAATTTAACTTAAAACTTCATAAATATTTAGTTTATACATAAATGTGCACTGATATTGCATTTCTTGCTACCACAATAATTTGTAGCTCCCAATTTTGTGGTTTTGTAAAATATGCATAACGTCGAAAACGCCTTTTTTATTCTTTATAAAAAACAAAGAGGAAGCCGTGACGGAGGGAGGAGGGCGTGCAATAGCGTCAGAGCAGCAGTACACAAAGGTGAAATATGGACAGCGTCAGACCGACGGAAAGAAGAAGCATAAAATGGAAAAGAGAGAGGAAGAGAAAGAGAGAGAAAGTGGGGGGTTGAAGACGGCTTTGTGCTACACGTTGTTGTGCACGGCAGCGAAATAAATAAATAAGTGTGTGCACTCGCCAAGGCGAATATTGCATTAGGGGGACAGAGGGGGAAACACAGTGCCCTGGAACATCCAGCATCTGCAGACCCTCGTGGGCGAGAAATGCGAATCTCCCCAGGAAAAAAAGAGAAAAATTCATTAATACGGCGAGGGGAGGAGGGAAAAATGGAGCATTATCCGCCGCTGGATTTGTTTTGCTAATTAGATTTTTAACACCAGTGAGCCACCGGTCAAGTAATCTGACCAGGAGAAAATGGAGAATGCAGCTTTGGTTTTATTTATAACACACATCTGGTCTTTATTTCCGGAATCATCTTCTGCTGTGCTTTTTTTTTTTTAGTCAAGGGAAGGATGGCTGACTTTTTGGATATTGTCGATTTATAGAGATCTGTGTCATCTGTATTCTGCAAAAGTCTGTATTGAAATGAAGCTGAATCAGAGTCTGAGATGTGGACCTGTAACTGAATGTCGTATAAAGTGTAGAAAATTAAAGAGAGAAAAGTAGAGGATGGAGACGGTCAGCCTTGACCGAGATATGACAAGTACGCTATTCAGACGTGTTCAATCAATACATACCATGGTAGTCAGAAAAGACCCCAACATGAATGCTAAAGCGAAATGGAGAATGAAATCACATAGCATTAGTCAGTAAAGCCACAAACACACATGTAAAAGTCACAAAATGAATTCAAAGTTCAGGCAGGTATCAAAGCGTGTAGTTTTTTGCATTTCAAAGTATATCATGCCTATGTTATGGCTTTTGCATTTGTGCAATTTGTATTTAAATTGTGGCTTTTACATTCATGCAAGCAGTGTTTTTAGTATTTCATTGTCTGTAGAAAAATGTGAAAGTGTATAAGCGAACGATACACATATTACTATGTCTATGTAGTGTCTCCAGTAGTATAGTAAAGTGTGTGTGTGTGTGTTTGTGTGTTTGTGTGTGAGGAATAGGTTATGTAATAATCCTGTCCTCTACGCCACCTTACACTTAACGAGGTGAAGGTCACTTTTGATATGAAGTTTGGACCCATTTTCACATCTAGTGTCTGCCAGGCAGTCGGCTTAATCAGCACAGATCAGAGATCAGCTTTGATCCTCATCTTCACAGAAGTGACGGAAAACAGTGCAGTAAAAATCTTATAAAAACACATCTCTGTACCCTGGCTTTTTATATATGTGGACCCGATTCTGAATAGGAGTCAGTCAGGTTCTCATTTCCATTTGCATGGTACCAACTGGTGTTGGAAAAAACATCAAAATACCGATTTTATTTTTGCACCAGATTAAGCTGAAGACCTTACATAAGGACCAAAAAGAAAAATCGATACTACTACTACTACTACTAGTAATAATAATAATAATAATAATAATAATAATAAATAATAATAATAATAATTGTTGTTTGTAAAGAAAACTTTATGTGTCTTGTTTCCATTATGTCTATGATATGCTCCCTAAAAAGTGTAGTGAAGCAAATATCTTGTGTATATGTGCACAAAAAGGCGTGTGTGTGTGTGTTTGGTGCACAGGTGCAGGTACTGAGATAGTCTCCAGAGGTGTGAATGATCTCCTGCTCAGCTCTTAATCAAAGACCATCAGAATGACCACAAACCCGTTTACTCTCCACCTCTCTTTCCTCTATCTCCACCCTCTTTTCCCTCTCATCTATCTACTCATCCCTCTTCCTATTCTTCTTTTTCATCCTTTTTATTCTCTCGCTCTTTTTTCGCCCACCTCCATTTCTTCTCTTTATCTTTTTTTCCTCTCTTTCTCAATCTTTCTGTTTCTTTTTATCTGTCCTTTCATTTTGTCTCTCTTTATCTCTCTCTTTTCACTACCTTTCTCTTTCCTTTTGCTCTCCCCCTCCAGTCCCCTTTTCTTATCTCTCTCTGTGTTCAGAACACACTGACTCACTGTGTGGGTTGATGGGTACAGACCTGTGTGTGTGTGTGTGTGCCCTGTGTTCGGTGTTTGTGTGTACCGTAGGAGTGCGTGTGTGCTGCCTCCTTCAGCCTCTGCAGTCCTGATTACATCATAATTCAGATAAAATGGTTGGTGTGTGTTTGCAGGAGAAATTAAAAAGCTGAGCCCGGTGAAGGGAGCAGATGGTCACAGAGAGGCGGTGAGATGAAGCTGTAACTACCACCTCCATCACCACATCTCCTGAACCTCCTTCATCACCTCATCCATCACCACCTTCACCTTCATCTCCTGCACCACATCCATCACCCCATCCATCACCACCCTTCATCTCCCCAAAATTCCTCCCTCCATCACTACACATCAGTCACCACCTTCACTACCTCCTCCATCTTCATTCCATCACCTCCTTCATCACCCCATCACCTCCATCTCTGCACCACCCTCCATCACCCATCCATCACCACCCTTCATCTCCATCACCACACCATCACCATCTCCACACCTCTGCATCACCTCATCAATCACCACCTCATCACCTCCCTCCATCTTCATCTGCATCACTTCATCTAACACCACCTTCATCAATTTTCCATCTTCATCTCCATCACCAATCTTCATCACACCATCTCTCCCCACACCTCCACTTCACCCCATCAATCACCACCCCATCTCCATCACCTCTATCTCCATCATCACCCCCATCACCTCATCCGCCACCACCCCATCACCACCTCATCTTCATCTCCATTCACCACCTTCATCACCTCCTCCATCTTCATCTCCATCACCTCCTTCATCACCTCATCTATCACCTCCATCTCCTGCACCACCTCCATCACCCCATCCATCACCACCCTTCATCTCCATCACCACCTTCATCACCATCTCCCACACCTCCTCCATCACCTCATCAATCACCACCTTCATCACCTCCTCCATCTTCATCTGCATCACTTCATCCAACACCACCTTCATCACCTCCATCTTCATCTCCATCACCACCTTCATCACCATCTCCCACACCTCCTCCATCACCTCATCAATCACCACCCTTCATCTCAATCACCTTCTCTATCGCCATCTCCATCAACACCTCCTTCACCTCATCCGTCACCACCTTCATCACCACCTCATCTTCATCTCCATCATCTCATCCATCACCACCTTCATCTTCATCTCCATCATCTCATCCATCACCACCTTCATCATCACCTTCATCACCTTCTCCATCTCCATCACCACCTCCATCACCACCTCCATCACCATCTCCATTTCCATCACCACCTCCATCACCTCCTGGATCTGAATCCAGTAATTACCCCCAACTTCATGTTCTCATTTCTTTTATTTCTTTATTATCTTGCTGTTTAGACCCCAGTAAAGGCGGGAAATTCTTAGCCGGCCATAGTGAGGCGTGATTTGCAGTAATGACAGATTGGCGATCGGTAAGGGAAGGAGGGGGTGAGGAAGGGAAGGAGGGAGGAAAGGAGGGAGAAAAAGAAGGAGAGAGGGAGGCAGGGCGGAAGGTGGAGACGCCACTCAGGGGAAATCAGCTCTGTGCACTCATAAACAGATACATCACCAGCACTGACAAAAGCATGCACTGCATAAAGATGGAGACAGAGAGAGATAGAGGGAGAGAGGGATGGAGGGATGGAAGGAAAAGTGTGTTGATGAATATGGCGAGGTTGCACTGAATGCAAATGGCAAGTTTGGCTAATTTCACCCTGCAATAAAACGAGCACAAGCACTACGCTAATTACGGTGGTGGTGCTTATAAACGCTTAATTAAAAAGCATACTGCACATCTCCACTGCTGTGGGGATGAGCTGGTCACGTGTACGCGCACTAAGCATCAAATAAATATAACACACCGCTCAAGAAGGTGAGATATGGAATACTGTTCGTTAGGGATTTAGCTATAGATGAATTTTCATAGATACATCAATTCACACATTCTTCACACACGTTAATATTTAAGTCAGTGAGTGATTATTTATTATTGTCTCTCTAATGCCATTGTTAGATAATTTGATAGGATAAAAACAGTGAACAATTTTACCGGTCACACACACACTCAACCCAAACACACTGTGAGGTAATTTGGTTGGAGAAAAACATAATATAAAGAACATGGATTGTATATTGTGAATTGTGTTGTGTGGTGTGTCTTGTGTGAGTGTATGTGTGATGGCAGGGGGCTGCATTATTAATCAGATCCAGGCCCCTCTCAGTCTGTTAATGACAGTAAATGAACAGTAATTACAGCCTGTCAGTCCCATACACACACACACACACTCTTACACACACTGCATCACAGGGCTGTGTAGCATCTCCATCACACACACAGAAGTCAACTCGTTTTTTCTACTTCATCAACAACTCACACTGCACCTCCATGCTGTATTTATTTATAATCCCACCATTTATAGCGTACACTATTACATGTATTACTATAATATAAAGTAGTTACTACTGTATGTTATACGTAACAGATATCATTTGTTTGTGTTGATTGGTTGTGCATTGTTGAGAGCTGTCAGCATAGTCATGTTTTACTTGAGTTTAATTGATTGTTGTTGCAAAGCACTTATAGAACTCAATCATTCTGCAACATCTTGCTGATAAATACGGTAAACACAGCAAAAGTTTTAGACAGTTCCACATCTCAGAAATATCAAATGTGTAGTTTATATATATATATACACTGTAGATAGGTATAGACATAGATATAGACACGTACTCAGAAATATACATACTCAAAAAACAGTATATATAAAGTGTATATATATATAGTAAGTGTATATACTAAATATGCATTGCTTTGATTAATGTATATACTTGAAAAATAAATAATACAATTTTATAAATCATCGAGTAAAATGTCAATTAATCATTTATACAAAAAAGAACATGTATATACAATACAAAATACATACAAACACACACACACACACACATACATATATATATATATATATATATATACTATAAATGTAAAAAGTCTGGTAAGATATATAAGTATATATAGAGAAATATACATACTTAAAAATATATATAGTCAAGCAAATTACAACACACATAAGGGAATGTTCTACTTTGACTTGTGAGTAGGAAAGACCACATCTCTCTCTCTCTCGCTGCGTTCTGAGTGACAGTGTTGAAGTGCAAGAGGGTGAGAAAAAGCCATCAATAAATAAAATTCCACAGTAACTGATCCAGCTTTTTCCCCTGCGCTGTCAGACGACTAGCATCTCTCATACTCTCATTCCTCCACACATTACTCTTTCACACTCTCTTATCATTTCATCCACATAAAAACACTAAATGACACGTACTGTTTAGATTTTTATTTATCGCATACACATGTAGAGTACAACAGCAGTATCACAAACTGCTCCACTGAACAAATTCAGCACGAATCTAGAACAAAAAGCAAACAAATATAAATATGTAAAAAAACAAAAAAAAAACCAGAAAATATAAAATATACGTATGCACTTTCAAGTGCTAATATGTATTTTCGCAAATCCATGTGTACGTGAATTACAATGTCAACTCATTCAGAATTTTAATTCTATTTATTTAAAGAACATTAAATTGCCAAAAATGTACTGGCAGTTTGTTACTCGAATTTCTTGTTCTATTACTTTTTCCATATTTTTTACTGCAAATGTGCGGCGATATTATTGTAAATTAACAATATTAAGATGTTAGTGAATACTTCTAAGTCAGTCACAGTTATGTACAATAGTGAAATGAGATGAACTGCAATAATAACTTTATTTGGAACTCATTTGAGTTTTGATGTTTCCGTAATAAAATGTAATTGTGAAAGAGAACAGAGACACTTAGGTTTCTCCAGGTAAAGACAGAGCGAATATGTATCCCCATGTGGATTAAAGAAGCCTAAATTACAACATCGTCACACTCCTCCCTCTGCTCGATACCCGTCCCGTCTCCCGTTTCCACGGAGATAAGCATCGCCCTCCACCTCCTCCCTTTGATCGGTGCTTGTGTTGGTCTCCATCACTCCTTCTCCGGATGAGTCCCCTGGGACTCCCTCTCTTTCTCTCCTGTCTCTCTCGTTTTCTCTCTCTCTTCTCATCCGATGGGGGGCCAGGTGTCCCTCCATCCCCCTTTTTTTGGCCCATCGAGGCCCCAGCTGGTCCGGCTAACGCATTCCGCTGCAGTCTAATGACCGTGGGGACTCGGGGGCGGGTTCCCGGCCCGACCTTCGCCCCGCCCCCCTCCCCCTATCCTCCACCCTCCAAAAACTCCACCCCCACCCACCTCCTACTGGTGGGGTCCCCGGGGGCCTCTTGAGAAGAAGGGGGGGACGCGCTGACACAGATAAGGCAGGACACTCCAGGTGGCAAGAGAACACAGGAAAGAGAAAAGTCATGAATATATTAACGGAGCGGCGTAATGAATTCAAATTAAATTATACGGCGAGAGAGCAGCCGGTGGGATATTTTTGGGGGCCCGAATAATTACACCTTTCAGCAGGAGTGGGGTTGTATAAAAAACAAAAAACCAAGATGAAGAAGAAGAAGAAGAAGGGAGCAGCACAGGGGGGTGACCTCAAATGTGTGGCTTGAGAAGCGTTGATACACGCTTAGAAACCAAACTAGAGGAATAGATCTAAAAAGGAACAAATGCTTTGCCGCTCGGGCTGAAACCTATCAGGGTCCGAGTACCGTACCTTGAACACTGGTTCAGCTGTGGGCAAGAAAGTAACCCTGAGGTACTCATGAACATAGGGGTACCGTGCTCCCCGGGTTCTCCCCTCGTCCTCAACTCGGCGTTTTGTGACCCGGACGACCTTGCACTGGAACAGCCTGAGGTCAGCTCAGATTTGGACGTCTAGTAGGTGAGAGAGACCCCAGCTGTCTCATGTTGGAGGGGTGGGGGCGATTCGGAGACCCTGGGGCCCACTCGGACCCTCGGCAGCCACCGTGGAGGGGGTGGGGGTTGAAGCGGGGAGGGCTGAGCCTGAGGAAGACGTCTTTGAGATGGTTGAGGCCTAAAATGCCTTATTCTGCAGCAGCTTTTCTGAAAATGTTGCGATGAAAGTTGCAGTGTTTTTAGGCGTTTTGTTGCAATAAAGTTGCGATTTTGTCCCTCTTTAGAATGATTCTTTAACAATTAATTAAAATGAAGGGAACAAACCCAATATTATTTATATTAAACATTAATCATTTAGTTGTTTTTGAAGGTAAATGTGAGGCGTTTTTATCACACACATTTCCTGCGTCTTCTAAAAGTAATAAGTTAGTGAGTTCGCTGACGTGTGGCTCAACGTTTTGCGGGAAACGAAAATGATTGGTCAAAAATTGTGGAAAAGTTGTGGAAATTGGTCAGAATTGCAGGTTAGTAATGAATTTGTGGGCGGATTGAGTTTGCGTTAATAGTTGCGATCGCGAAGTCCGTAAGGGTCTGTCCATGCTCCATTAAAACTCACCTGATGCCATGAATGCCAGAAAAATGCCTGATTCATGGGTCAGCTGGATCGGGTATCGGTGGCATTGGGCTGATCTATGGAGTCGGTCTATAAGTGTGTGCAAGTACAACTGCTTCTGCATGGGAAGTGTTACTGCGGTAAAGCTGCTTTATAGTTCAACATTTACACTAACTCCTACATATTGATATGACAATGAACAGAACAAGCCACGCAACACACTACAAGCCCAAAAGCGAATCACACCATTATACTGTTTAATTTAATTAACAACACCAGCTCTCACTCACCATCTCTGTGTTCCTGATGGTTTTAGCGCCGCAGGATTTGGGACCGTCACTAAATTACACAACTGTGTTTTAAAAAAAAATCATTTTCGAGAGATTATTTTAATAATAAATAACTTAGCATATACATATGGGTGTGTAATTATTACATAGTTTTAGTAGTAAAACAGTATTTAAATCGAGTATTTCCTTAAGCAGAACAGAATAATCTCAGTCATGTATTCAGACATTTTTAAAGCCTTATTTTCTGTTTTCTGTTTAAAAAGACTCAGAGACTGTATCGGAGTTGAAAAGTATCAGGAGAAATCCAAATTTACAGCATTATTACGTATTTACAAATTTACAACATCGGACATAAAAAAGTGGTATCGTGCCATGTGTAGTCTTCATGTCTAATGGTTTCATGTGCGACACCTTTCTCTCTCTCTTTCTCTCCGTGGTGTAAATTTGAGACGGCAGGGTGGATATCGTCGGCCGTCCCTCTAATCAGGAGATTTGGAGGTGGATTTTTTTTGGGGGGAGGTGGATGTGAGGGGAAGGATGCGAGTCTGTCATGCCTTAATTTTCGTAATGCGAAAACGACAAGAGCAATCTGAAATTAATGAAGGACAAAAGACAGGCAGCACGCTCGGCCTTCGTCTTCATTATCAACGCTGAAAGCCAATTAATCCGCCGCTACGCTTCTCTCCCGCTGATTTGGAGAGATGGAGAGATGCGGCGATAACGCCGTACAGAGATAAAGAGAGAAAGAGAGAGAGATGTAGAAGGATGATTCAAAGTTTTCTTTCTCTCTTTACCTCACTCTCTCCCTCCCTTTTTCCTTTTTTCTCACACACTCTCTCTCTCTTTTTATCTCCCCCTCTCTTTCCATCCCTCCTTCCCTCTGTTTCCCTTCCTACCCCTGTCTCTACCTCTATCTTTTCTCCTTTCCGCTCTTTCCCTTTCCTCTGCTTCCTTTGCCCCCACGCCTTGCTTTCTTTCACTTTACCCCTTTCCCTCTCTTTTTATCTCCCTCCCTCTCTCTCTCTCTCTCTCTCTCTCTCTCTATTTCCCTATCTTGATGTTTCTCTTCTTTCTTTCCTCTTTTACTCCATCTTTCTCTTTCTCTTTTTCTCTCCATCTCACTCTCACTTTCTTTCCTTTCCTCTATCTACCTCTTTCACCCTTCCTCCCTTCCTCTTTATTTCTTCTTTCTTTCTTTCTCTCTCTCTCTCTCTCTCTCTCCTTTGCTATCTGGCTTTTTCTCTCCCTTCTTCCCTTCTTCCCTCGCTCTTTTACACCCTCTTTTACTCCACCACACCCTCCCTCTCTCCCACCATCTTCCTCTCTTTTTCTCCCACTTGTTATTCCTCTCTCTCTTTCTCTTCTCACTCTCTCCCTCCTGTTTTCTCCCTACTCCTCCTTCCTTCTTCCCCCTTCTTTCTTTTCCTCCCTCCTTGTCCCATCTCTGTCCTTCCTCCCTCGCCCTTTTCACCTCTCCCTCTATTTCTCTCCCACTCTCTATTTCTCTCTCTTTCTCTTCTCCCTCCCTCCCTCCATCCCTCCCTTCTTCTTCCTTCTTCCCTCTTGTTCTCTCCCCCTCTCTCTCGACTCGTGGAGTGGTTTTATCCAGAGTTTGGTTTACAGTTTTCTCTTTTATCTGCAGTACATCATCCACAGGACTGTCACAAGTTTCATCACGATACCATATTATATCGATTATGACGACAACAGTTTGCCGTTTGCCGAAATCACAAAGTCGATAAGATTACAATTCAATTCAGGAGCAAGCGATAAATTTGAGATAATATCATATAGATTTAGCACTTCATTTCCATTCATGTCAAGCATTCATTTTGGTTTTGGAAATGACAAAAAATTTTTTGGAGTGTTTAGGGTTTGGGGTCAAATTTAAAAACCAAATTATTCTGTATTCAGTGTACGTTCATTTTACGTGTAAGACAGAAACAATATCCGTGAAGATAAATCCCAGATCTAAATAAAAACACAAAACAGAGCTGTTAGAAGCGGAGCCATATGGCAGATTTAATCTAATGTATGAAATCCAGACAGAAGTCCACCCTTTATCTGGCCACAATACACACCGTGGCATCGTGGGTAAATTTGGTGTGTGCGTGTGTGTGTGTGTTGAAGTGGGGGGGGGTTAAAGATTAGAAGGTGTGAGACAGCAGATGGTAATGTCTAAGAGAGCCAGTGCTGGTTGGAGCTGCAGCGAGGAAGTGGATCTGGGATTTGGAATAAAAATATTCAAAGAAATATCAGAAATATTAATAACGGAATAAAGCAGCGAGCTGGGATTAATGGAGAAGACTGGACTAGGAGGGAAATAAAAACGCGGGCGCTCATGCAGGACACACACATAAATACACACACACACATAAACACACACACACACACACACAACAAATGTATAGTGATATCTGGGCGATGGGTGTTATTTTATTGTGTACTACAGCTGTAAAAAGAGAGAGAGATGGATGGATGAAGGATGGAGGGATGGAGGGATTAGGAGAAACACAATAAAAGAACAAGAGAAGCGGCGAGAGATGAATGAATGTATAAAGAGAGACATATATATTGGAAAAGAGAGAAAGGGAAAGAGATGGATAAAGAAAAACATACAGAGAGAGAGAGAGAGATGGATAAAGAGACATACATACAGACAGACAGAGACAGAAAGAAAAAGGGGAGTGTGTGATAAAGAGAGATGTATATGAAGAGAGTGAAGAGAGAGGGAGAGAGATGGACAAAGAGCCTCAAGAAAAGAGAGAGAGATGGATGGATGGATGGACGGATGGATTAGGAGAGACATACAATAAAAAAGCGAGAGAAGAGGAGAGAGATGGATGAATGGATAAAGAGAGAGAGATCAACAGAGAAAGAGAGAAAGGGAGAGACAGAGAGAAAAAAGAGAGGGAGAGAGATGGATTAAGAGAGTCAAGAAAGAAAAGAAAGCAGGAAGAGGACAGAGAAAGAGAGAGAGATGGATGGATGGTGGATAAAGAGAGACTGGATGGATGGATGGATAGATAGATAGATAGATAGATAGATAGATAGATAGATAGATAGATAGATAGATAGATAGATGGTGGATAAAGAGAGACATTCAAGAAGAGACAGAGAGAAAGAAGGGAAGAGGCAGATAGAGATAGAGAGAGAGATGGAGTGATGGATGGAGAGAGACAGAGAGGGAGAACGGTAAGGTACAGAGCTGCCTTTCTGACTCAGTGGATAAAAATGAAACCAAATACTCCGCATTTTTCTTGAGGAACAGGAGTGTGCTGTATGTTTAGTGCGAGGCCGCGGCGTCTGGGCGAAGCCTCGGCCATATGGACGCGTGTTTTTAATCACAGATGGCCTCCGTAATGCCACCGCGCCCATTGTTTTCATATCGCGCCTGTAATAAGAAGATGGCAAAAGTAATAATAATAAACGGCCGGAAAAAAGGAGAGAAAGAGGCAAGCTGTCCTAGTTTGAGCTGGTGCCCAGAAGGGTCTGTTCCTGAGAGAAAGCCCCTACTGCAGTAATTAAACAGGAGATAATGAGCGAGTAATTATGACCCCGACCCCCCTACACCCCAAAAACCTGACCCCCAACTCACAGCCTGTCACCTCAAACCAGCATCTAACCACCCACCCCCCCATAAAAAACAAGGGCTCATCAAAACCTCACACACACACACCCCAGGATCTGTCTATCTTTCTCCTCAACACACACACACACACGAACACACACCGGGATCTGTCTATCTTTCTCCTCAACACACACACACAAACACACCGGGATCTGTCCATCTTTCTCCTCAACACACGCACAAACACACATACACACCGGGATCTGTCCATCTTCCTCCTCAACACACACACACACAAACACACTCTGGGATCTGTCCATCTTCTCCTCAACACACACACACACACAAACACACTCTGGGATCTGTCCATCTTCCTCCTCAACACACACACACACACACACATACGCACACACACCGGGATAGGTCCATCTTCCTCCTCAACACACACACACACATACACACACCGGGATCTGTCCATCTTCCTCCTCAACACACACACACACACCCCCACACACACACCCACACACACACATATATATATATGTAGTATGTAGTATGAATATATGCAGTCATACAATATATAGTATATACAGCATAGAATATATGCAGACATGGTATACGCAAAATATAAAACATAGCATATATAATGCAGTATGAAAGCAGGTATAGTATACATAATATATACAAAATAATATATATGACAGTATATGCAACATACAGTATATATGCAGACATAGTATACATAGTATATAATATAGTATGTATGCAGACATAGTATACATAGTATATATAACATAGTATATTTGCAAATAATAAAGGTAGTTTATTGCTAAAATGCAAAGGAAAACACCAGATACAAATGTCATGGTCTTTATTAAAAATTGCTAACATATTTAAATAAAATGTCATATTTTTACTGTACGTGTACAGCAGGATGGAGTCTGAATTCAGAATCCTAAAAGCTTGTTGGCAAAAGACATTAAGACATATTTTAAAAAGGCGATCTGATTTTGATTTGATTCATTTCAGGGGCCAGCAATTGATACAAGACAACATCATATGTGGATATGCTTGTGCATCGATGTGTTGATGTCGACTGATGTATCGTTACACCGCTATAAGAGTCTGCACTGCCCCCTGTGGACGGAGACAGTACTGCACACACACACGCCCCCATCGCTTCCGAAGCATTACAACAACGCATCCATCAAGTTAGCATCATAGAGGAAGATAAGAGCACAGCCTCAACACACACACTCACACAACACACACACACACATTCAAACACTTTGTGTATATTCCTCTCTCGCATGTATTATTCATCCACATGTAGTGCTTTCTAATGTTTCCCTGCCGACTCCACGGGGAAGAACATCTGGAGTGGCATCGGAGTACACACACACACTCACACACACACACACACACTCACACACGCGCACTCACTCACACACACACACACGCACACCGCATGCTTCTCACCCCTCTCTGCTGCAGGTGAAGGTGAGAGGAGAGGGTGTGATGAGTGGGAAGATGTTCCAGCTGCTGAGTCGGAGTGTCATGGCCGCCACACACACACACTCATACACAACCTCACACACACATAACCACTCAGCTCACAGAACGCACAGGCTGTTGTTATAATGGATATAATTACAGGAGAGAGGGAGTGAAGGAGACGGTTATTGTTATTTCGAGAGAGAATTTTATGAGAAGTTTTGAAGAAAGACAGGATGCTTACTGGTGTGTGAAGGTGTGTGTGAGTTGGTATGTGTGTGAGTGTGTGTCCGGACACTGCCCTCGACCTCCAGATGGCTGTGTTCCAACAGGTGCTGGAGGTTGGGGGGAGGTTGAGAGGTCTGACATCTGCTGTCCACACACACATACAGACACACTTTACACCACTCACTCTGCTAAGCCTGTATATACACATACACACAAATTTTCGATATTATTACTCATTATATATATTTATATATATAATATATAATGCACAATAAAATTATTACGTTTAGAAGACGCAGGAAATGCGATAATAAACACTTCACATTTACCTTCAAAAATAACTAAATGATTAATGGTTAATAAAAAATATTAGTGGTTTTGTTCCCTTCATTTTAATTAATTGTTAAAAATCATTATAAATGGGGACAAAATCATATTTTTTTCTGCAACCTTGACATTGACTCCCACAACTTTATTGCAAGACAATGCCTAAAAAAATATTTTTTAAAAAACAAAAACTGCCCGAAAAGCAGGCATTTTAGGCTTCAACAATCATAAAAAAGGCCTGCGAAATCTTGGAGGGATATTGACAAACTATTTATTGGTGTTAATATCAGTTGTAAGCACACTTATTTAATGTTAAAATAAATACACAGATTTTTCAGCTATTAATATTATTAAATTCAACAGACTAATTCAACTCAGGAATTCAATTCAATTCAATAAACTAGGTCGACAAATTGAAACCTTTTGCTTGAAAGTGTCTGGAAGCTTTTGTCATCATTTGTACTTTCTCTTCATAGACCCACATCTTACAAAAAACATTAATAAAAGTTTAAATATAAGTTTTTCGTATGTCCACAGCAAGGTATTACAAGGTATTATAGCTGCAAGTTTAAGATAATATAATGACATAATATTCACTTTTATGCAAATTAATTCTGAATTTAACAGTGCAGGAATGTTGAAGATTGTATGTGTATTTGTGTGAATGTAAAAAATGGAATCAAACCTGTGTTCTGTTTAGCATTAAAATAGACATATCCATAATGCAAACGCCTACACTGACATTCTGTAAAACGCACACACAACACACACACGCACAACACGCACAACACAAACACACACACACGACACACACACACACCCACAGTGCCCGAGGGCTGCTTTGGCCTGCGGTGTGTTTACTCCTGATCCAGTTCCCTGAAGAAATCCGATGTGTTGTCGTCCTTCACACTGACCTGAGGCAGCGTCTGGCTCGTCCTGAACCACAAAAACTTTATAATCTGTTAACGGTTCCATTTTCAGTAGGAGAAATTTCACACTGATTTTCCATTTCTGTCACATACACATAGCATAGAGGGCGGCAGATATGGGATCTTTATAACCGAAACCAATATTTCTGATTTTTGATATTGACTGTTAATATCAAAACACTGGTTTATTGACACACTGAAATTCACTTAAATTCACTTAAAATTTGTTGACTTTTAATATCGACACACTGACTTATTATCCATTATGTTGACACACAGACTTATGAGCTGTTAATATTGACGCTGATATATTAGTCATGCTCTTGTACAGTGATCAGGTTTTCATGGAATGTTGTGCGGAATTTTATTATTGACTCTGATTGATCTGCCTTTAATATCAGTATTTATTGAGCCTAAATATTGACCCACAATTTAGAGAAATTGAGTTATTGGCTGATAATGTCAACACAATGATTTATCAGTCGTTAACACCAGCACTGATTTATTCATCGTTCATACCGACACACTTTTAGACTGTTAATATCAACACATTGATTTATAAGCCATTGATATTGATACAACTTTTTATCGGTTTGTGAATATTGGTTGTTAATATACTTACTTTTTGCAATATCAATATCAATGCACTGATTTAGCAGCTATTTATTTAAACACAGATTCATCATTCGATAAAACATCGACACACTGATTAATCAGTCATTAATATCGACACACTGATTAATCGGTTGTTAATATCGACACACTGATTAATCGGTTGTTAATATCGACACACTGATTAATCAGTCATTAATATCGACACACTGATACACTGATTAACCGGTCGAGCTCTAGCACAGTGGTCAGAGTTTTGTGTGGATGTTTTGTGCTGGGATGATTTTTAGGAAATTTCTGCCGAGCCAAACGCAATGTACAGTGAGACCCTGCCTTCCTCACACACACCATGGCCCACCCGTAAGCCCACACCCCCCCACACACACATCACATACACACATACATCACACACACACACACACTCCTATGTCTCCACGCTCCCCTCTAATCAGAGGCCTTTGTTTATTGCCAAATTATCTCCCATCATTATGCATTCTGGTCTCCAGTCCTACTTTAGATTGGTTAATTGCTCATTCAAGAGAGCTTTTTAGGAGATGCACTTCACCGATATAGCTACAGTCACACTGCAAAAGCACGTTTTCCCCCTCATTCGGCTCCACCAACTCGCCGGTAATTGCCGTCTGCAGCGGTAGCGTCTCAGCCCCGTGTGGATGTGTGTGTGTGTGTGAGAGACGAGGGGAGAACACGCGGTTTTGGGTCCTGAACTCCGCTTCAGGTCTGCTTTGTCATGCTAAGTGACTCTACAGATATTATGTGCATATTTTATTAAAACAGTTATGCCGATTTAAACCCTGTCTACTTGTCATATGGCAAACGGGCACAACTAGCACAATTTTAATGCAAATCACCTCTTTAAAAAAATTATCGTAACGTAGTACAGTACAAACATATATAAGAGGTGAACGTTGATCGCTTTTATTTTGAGAAACAGCAATATTTAAAAGTCATTTTTTCAGTTTAGCACCATTTTACACTTCAGCATCTAATGTAGAACTGTAGAAACTGTTGTTTTCATGGTCACTGGGCCAAGTATTCTAAGAAAAGTCTGGTCTTCATACTTGTGACTTGTTTGAAAGTGGGCTCTTATATTGCATAATATTGTAATTATTGGCCGTTGCTGATATCCCATGCTTTCCGTGTGTATATCTGACGTTGCCGATAAATGAGGAAGGCAGAGTCAAGCGCCAGCTCAGGCAGAGTTGAGCGCGTATAGACAAGATATTTTGCTCGCCAAAGTTCCACTGCACACTCAGAATTTTGGCACAAAAATAATGCCATAACTCTAACGCGATACCAAGTCAAGTGAGCGTGAAAGCAGAGTGGAGCAAGGGCGGAGCATTTCCAGCGTAGTGCACTACATTTTAAGAAAAAGTCACTTCTCGCCCTATGTGGTGAACCAATATAAAGGGCGCGTGTGACTCTTCATGTACACTAAGTAGTGCGTAGAGAGTCGTTAAGCTACAACCCCGGCTATTTCCGGAGATGCATAGTATCACATAGAAAAGTATGATAAGAGCGCTGTTCTTACCATACTTTTAAGTGCTGTAGTATGCGACTCGGGACACGGCCAATGTGTGAGCTCACATTCATTATTTTACACTTTAACACCTAATGTAGAACTGTATTATAAGCACTCAAAGTCAAAGTCAACTTTATTGTCATCGCTGCTGTATACTGTACAAGTATACAGAGAGACGAGACGATGTAGCTCCCAAGTATAGTAGAGGGTTTTTATAATCTGATTGTTCCCAAAAAGACAGGAAAACAGGATAAACATCAGGTTTTTTGTGGCTCTGAATGACAACATTTTTTGTGATTGTCACAATGTCTAGCGTACCACAAGTAACTGAGGTGCATCCGCAAAGCATGATTATCAGACTTCACTTTACAACGCAAATAATAGGCACGATGGCTATAACAACTCAGACTGAACACATGCTACATCTAGGGGTGAAAGTGAGTGAGTATTTGTTGTTGTGAACACACCACAGCACACAGTGCAACAAAATGTGACCTCTGCTTTTGACCCATTTGTGAAGGAGCAGTGGACAGCGGACATGGACAGCACCCAGGGAGCAGGGCTTGGGGAAGGTACCTTGCTCATGAGTACCTCAGTGATACCTTTACTGGTCTGGGGTTCGAACCGGCAATCTTCCGATTACGGTGCGAACGCCCGAACTGTTATGCTATCAACTGGGATACGTTACGCTAGATGGACGAGGGTAATGGGGAAAGGCAAGACTATAAATAACCAGAAATCACAAGCGGGCAGGATCAAACGAAACCGGCAGACCAATAGAAATAACCTAACACGGAAACTCCAACTGCTCTAATTTATTGCATTCATGTTTACGATCAATATACCATTTTAGACGCATATTGAATTTGATGTACCCTTTTTAAGGAACATTTTGAAGAAGTGAACAAGGTCCAAACGTTTTATTTAAGGCTTTGAGGCTCTCCCCCACCATGCTACGAACCATACTCTACTGCGTGTGTGTGTGTCTGTGTGTGTGAGTTTTGTCAGTGTTTAAGACAGCGAACAGACACACGACGTGTGCTGTGCCTTGCCCTCATTATCACCAGGACCGTTTAACTAAAATTGGCCATTGTGTGCTGCCGTACCCATCACCCCCTGCTCCTCAGCCCACAGCTGTCACTCAAAATGACACACACTTCCCAAATCAGCTGCTAGGAGACAACAGCCGAGCACAGAGTGAAGTGATGATGGGTTCTGCATAAATATCTCTCCCGTAAAGGGTCAACGGCCGGACGATAGCGAGCGCTGGGTGATGAGGAGGAGTAGTAGTAGTCGTGGTTGGGGGGGGTGGGGGAGGTAGGGATGACAGATGGCATATGGAGTGGGTTTTTTGGGGGTTGGTTGGTGAGGGAGAGGGGGCAGTGCTTTTTAAATAGGCCAGACACGCCGGGATCCCGTTAACCAGATCAATAACTATGGCCATGGGAAAGTAGGAAAGGTCCTACAGTAAGCTCCTACTGCCCTCTGCAGAACAACAAACACACATATTCACTTACACACACAACACACACACACACCAAGGACTAACAATAACAGCATCCAACATCACTTAGAGATCAATATAAGAATGTTATATTCCTTTTCTAGATCATCAGTGTGGTTTCCAGAGTCACTGGGCCAAATATTTTAAGAAAGTTTTTAAGAAAAGTCTACAGTCTTCAGACTCCTATGATAACTAGGGATGCACGATATGGGATTATTGGCCGATGCCGAGATCCAGTGTTTTTCGTGCTTATATCTGCCGATGCTGAGAAATGAGGAAGGCAGAGTCGAGCGTGTAAAGACATTTTGCTTCCCAAAGTTCCACTGCACACTGATAATTTTGGCACAAAAATAACACCATAACCCTGACATTTCAAACACACCGCCATGTCAAGTGAGCGTGAAAGCAGAGTGGAGCGAGGGCAGAGCATTTCCTGTGCAGTGCTCAGTATTTTAAGAAAAAGTCACTTCTCGCCCTACGTAGTGTATCAAGTCAAATAGGGCATGTGTGACTCTCCATGTGCTCAGAATTTTGGCAAAAAAATAACGTCATGCATTTTAAGACAGAAGGCGCGGGCCGTATAAAATCCCACCTCGGACTCTGGCCGTGCCAGACACAAGCACTACCTTTCCCACGCACAATAAATGCGTCATCAAATATCGGCTGAAAATATTGGGCAAATCTAAACATCAATCCGATGCCGACGACTAAAAGAAAAGCAGTTATCGGACAATTCTGATAGTCTGATATCATTCTACAACCCTAATAATAACGAATCCTAGTTCTCGTAAACCCGAAAGCATGTTGTTAGCGTAGGTAAGCTTTGTCTTACATTTGTTCTTAGAAAAGGCTTCATCAGATTCATTGGAGCCTTCAGATGAGCTGAGATGATCTTTTATGAGCTCTGTGAGTCAGGACGTCACTTTTTTACCAACCTCGTCACTGCACTGGACCCCTGAGATCCTACACTGTTCAACTCTCCAACACCTGCAACAGTAGCAACCTGCTAAAATGGTTGGTGTCTGTAGAGGCGTCATAAATTCTAGGCCTAAATTGGGCCCCCCACTATTATGTTGTGCCCTCTCACCCTGACCTTACAAATGGCCCACCCAGCCTGGGGTCAACTCCTCAGCCAATGACTATCTCTGTGGTCAAGTGTCCAGACTTTCCATTTAGACCCGCGTCGTTGCTACCTACACACACAGACTGACTCATGTTAACTCTTGCCACCTGTCACCCACCTGCTGTTTATGAACTGAAGTGAATTTAAGACAGTGATATTTGTCATTGTGAACACACCTCAGCACAGCACTGCATTTGATCCATCCATAAAGGAGCAGTGGGCAGCTTTTTGGCAGTGCTTCTGGACGGTACCTTGCTGATGAGTACCTCAGTAGTACCGTTACCAGTCCAGGACTTGAACCAGCAACCACTGGATCATGAGAACAACTCCCTAACTGTTAAACTACCTACTGCACATGTACACTTAAGCAAAACGTTTGTTTTTCTCTCGTTCTACAATTATTATATTTTATTATTTAAATGTGAACATTCTTCATTATAAGAACAATCTTGTGCACAATTTAAGAACACGTCATGAATCCAAAATTTAAATAAAAACTTTGGAATCTATTAAAGAATGAGGCGCAATGTTTCTTTAGTTTCTCTCTTGCTTTCTCACTCTCGTTCTTTCTCAACCGCTCCTGGCATTGCTCTTGGGCGTAGCGCAGCCTTCCACCATATTCCATCTGAATAAACTCCAACAAACAAACAATTACAAGAACAGCACAAGATCAGGTTGAGTTGCTTTGTGATGCAGAAGCGTTTAATTTCAGATTTCACAGTCCCACGGAACAGACGACAGCAGAGCGAACTGAACAGACACTGAGTTTCCCAGGGCCCAAGCCTGCTGTGTGTGTGAGAACCCAGTACGGGAAGCACCCAATCATGCACACACACACACACTCACACTCATACTCACACACACACACACACACACTCACACACACACATTTATGTCTTGCTACTTTTGTGAGACACTTCCACCTGGTCCCTAACCTAATCTTAATCTCTGTAACCAAAAGCAAAGCTTTTCACTCTTTTATCTTTTTTAAATCATAAAATACAGAACAGACCCGATAAGGATTATGTTTGGTTTGAATGATGGATATTTTTCTTAAATTTGTTCCTTAGAATATTAAGATATTTATGTAGTATAAAATTATACAACTGTAAAACCAGCTGCCGAAAACCAATATAATACCCCAATTTTGACTAATTACTGCAACCGTTTTGCAATTTTTGAACAATGGTTGTAGTTAACTGCAAAACGTTGAGCCGTATGTCAGCGAACTCACTTCCTTGTTACGTTTAAAAGATGCAGGAAACGTGTGATAAAAACGTCGCACATTTATCTTTAAAAATAACTAAATGAATAAAGGTTAACACAAATAATAGTGGTTTTGTCAGTCAGTCAGTCATTATCTGAACCGCTTAATCCCTATCAGCATCGCAGGGACCGGAGCCTATCCCGGGACTACGGGCGCAAGGTGGGGACCATCCCTGGACGGGCACCAACATGCCGCAGCCGGGCACATACAATCTCAAAAAAGGCCGGCGAAATCCTGGAGAGACTGTCTTATGCACATTCAATACACAAAATGACATTCTAATATAGTGTATAGCTGTACACCGAACACACATCTCAGTCTGCTTCAACCTACACTCATCTATTTCTTGATTTTATCATCCCTCGTTCTTTCCCCATTCATTTCAGTGCATTTTAATCAAAGTCTTTCTTCCATTTACATTTACAACATTTAGCAGACACCTATCCAGAGCGAGGTCCATTTTTTCTCATGTCAGGAACAGTCTTCCTAGAGCAATTGGGGATTAAGGGTTTTGCTCAGGGAACCAGTGATGGTAGTGCTGGAGGTAAGATTTGAACCCACAAGCTCTTGGTTCAGAGGCGAATATTCTAACCGCTAGGGCTGGGTATCGTTGCTGATTTCCTGAATCGATTTGATTCCGATTCACAAGGTCATGATCCGATTCAATTCTTGATTCGATTTGATTCGATATCGATTTATTTAGAGATTTCTTTGCGTCAATACTAGTTTTGCTTGGTTATAAAATAACTTGTTTTAAAACCGAAGTGTTGCCAAACATCGGCCTTTAGGTCAGACGGTGATTTGAGCGGAGCAGCTTCAGCCATGGCTCTATTTGGTTTCAGTTTCGCCGGTCTCACGTTTTTATAACTCTCTTTGCGCGGTTGCGAGAAGTAGTGCATAGCCGCAGGAAAAGATCGATCCGCGAATTTTTGAATCGATATCGTATTTTTCGAACGAGAATCGATATTGATCGGTGAATCGATTTTTTGAACCCAGCCCTACTAACTACTAGATCACCACCACCCTACACGAAAAGCCAGAGGATTATTATGACGCAACAATTGGTGAATAAAGCGACATTCGTGGCGAAGATTCAAACACACAAGTTCAGAGCACAATAGATTAGCCATCCATCACCTTAACTACTCAGCCAACTCGTCTAATCTGCCAGTTTTCACGTTGCAGCTTCAAAACTTGAGTAGCATTGGCGCTTTCTTGCTGAAATACTTAATATTTATAGTGTATTTTTTTAATATGTATATTTTGTGTGTGGTTTGTAAAAACTGCAGCATGTCGTCTCGTCTCTGTTTACTTCTATATATTTCAGAATTACACTTTAAATGTCAGAATCTCTGTAAAACTGTGTGGATTTTAAGAACTTATTTCTTCTTATGAACGTTTCGTGAGTGAGGGCCATTCTTCACAAAGTCGCAAAAACCAAAATCTCAGTTTGTCTTATCATTTTTATCAATCAGATGCCTAAAACTGCCAAAAAACCTGCAAACACACATGCAATTAAGTGACATATGCAGAAAAAAGTACCAATTTACCATCTTCTCTCCGCCTGCTGTTTTCTTTCTTTATTCATTTTAACAGTAGCCGCAACATCACTGCCAGGGGAAATGATTAATCAGTTTCACGCACCTCACCGTCCACCTCAGCTTGACCACACAGTAAATTAAAATACCTTTCTGCCTGTGGCCAACCGGAGCCATTAGGAGTTAGTGACCACAATTTTAACAGAGCATTAATGGATGGCCACAACGCTGCCAGTGCTTAGTCTCAGATCCACACTGCTGATCAATAGATTCCAGACTGAGTGATGAGGTGTGTGTGTGTGTGTGTGTGTGTGTGGTTTAGAGTTTGCACCCTTTCATCACACGCTATTCCGGACTGGCTGTAATTCAACCGAACCTTGTTAAAAGCGTTCCCGTATAAGTTTAGTCCTCAATAAACCACATATAAGCTCACATAAAACAGAAATAGCTAGCAGTTAAACATGTCTTTACAAGCTTTAGCAAAAATCTAACCCAAAAATGATTTTATTGTTTTTAACTGAATTTCTAAATCACATTTGAAGCAGAAATATTAACACTACTTTCCCATTGGGTTCAATTAATCAAAAACCTCAAAACTTACACTGTCAATAAGAAATCATGATAAAGAACATCAAATATGAAACTATAAAGACCAAGAATGTAAATTACATGCCTAATGGTCAAGGCACTGGTCTCCTAAGCCAGGAATTGTGTGTTCGAGTCCCATTTGCGGGCCGGTTGGTAGTGTAACGGTTAGGGAGTGGGCCCCGTGTTCGGAACGTTGATGGTTCAAGTCCAGGATCAGTAGAGGTACCACTGAGGTACTCATGAGTAAGGTACTGTCCAATATCCAAAAAGCTGCCCGCTGCAGCACGCAGTGCACCACAACAAAATATGACCCCTGCATTTGACCCATCCATGAAGGAGCAGTGGGCAGCTTTTTGGCAGCACCCAGGGAGCAGTTCTTCGGGACTGTACCTTACTCATGAGTACCTGAGTGGTACCTTTACCGGTCCGGAACTTGAACCAATGACTGTCCGATCATGGGGTCCACTCCCTAACTGTTTTGCTAGTTCAGTATAAAGTGAGGTTACAATACGCCTGTTTGCAAATCAGTGTTGTCATTTCGTATCAATGCTATGGGCTCGTTGTTCACTGAATCCAATAATGAACACCACGTTTAACAATGGTTTTTGACAATTAGAAAACCTTATCTCTAAGATAAGAGGCACAAATTGCTTATATGCAGGACACATTCCAGATTTTTATGATTAAAAAAAAGCTTCTGATGTCTGGTGTAAAAAAGCACTTCTGAATTGGATTTTTATGTAAAAGCCTTGTGTTTGTACTCCAGCTCGAGACCACAGATGGTCCTTGGCTGCTCTGCAGTGTGTGTCTGCTCTTTTCCTCCCTTCCATCTGCTGCTACTTCCATTTGTTTCTGTCCTGCCATATTGAGTCTAATGTTTAATAAAAACCAACCACAGAAAAATGCAGTCCTACCTTTTGCTATGTACAAAATGCTGTTTACCTTTATTTGTTCACCTCTAACCTGGTTCTTTGATCGCAGATACAGCAGAGATGGGTTTCAAATTACATTGATGACAAATGTTGGGGTTTGATGGAGAATGTTGGGGTTTGATGGAGAATATTCAGGTATGATGGAGAATGTTGGGGTTTAATGGAGAATATTCAGGTATGATGGAGAATGTT